>JAOTQH010266474.1:0-10938 GCA_025631255.1 Cornus kousa | reverse complement strand
ACATAGTATAATACTCAAATAAACCTAAAACATTTTCTACCTCAAATTGAGATGAAATCTCAATTCCCACTAAATGCAAAGTGCTCCAAAACCGACGAAACTCCTAGGTTTTGTTGGGGACAACACCTAGAACATGAATCTGCAAGAAGCCCCATCCAAATCACAACTTGACCTCAAGCCCTAACTAAAGAAATGCTCAAAAACAAATTCTAATAAGGGCAAAATGAAGAGCAAGGCAAGGAGATCAACAAATAGTAAGGCATCACTATGTTTTGACTAAGAATTGAAGCTCAAAAGAGGAGAGAGGTGATGGAAGCACCCCTTGGGCTGCCATAGAAGCTTCAGCTCGTGCATCAAGAGGGGAGGAGATGAAAAATGAAATATCTCACCCCCCTTTTATAGAAATCTCAAAAATTGCCCCGAACGGGCCCCACCGGGTCCAGAAAAGTGGAATTTGAGCAAACGCGCTCAAATGGCAAAAATCTGTGAATGAAAAAGATGCAAAATTAGAAAATAAGAATAACAGAAAAAACAACATCGAAAACTAAGTCCCGAGCAGAAAGTTATTTCCAAAACAAGTTTGGCGCAAATCGGGGCCAAAAACCCTAAAACTGGAAAACATCGACCAGGAGGGAATTCTAAGAGTCCATGACTCGAAGAAATGTCAAAATGAATCCCGTACCAGGATCCAGGCATAAAACAAGATACGTTGCAATAACTTTCATTAATTGTACAATGGCCCCTCTAAAGAGTGAAAACTGCAAAACTGCCCCAAAATGAAATATCTTCCAAGAAAATATTTTTCAAAACTCCAAAAATAAATATTTTCAAAAGATATTTATGAAAAGCACCCCAAGAAAAAGAAACAATTCCAAAGAAACTGTGCATCCACGCCCCTATGGACACCGGGAGCAACCAGAGTACTTTCTTACAAAAGTAAAGATACGTATCTCATGGAAACCACTGAGAATGAAGATACGTGAAGTCAGAAACCAACTCCAAACACAAGAAGTGTGGTTACGCAAATGAAGTGCCAAACAGGGAAAAGACAAAATAAGGAAAAAGTCGAAATAGTGAATAGTGTCGAAAAACGAAAAATGTGGAAATGACTCGGTCCTTAAAGGAAGTTGTCAATTCAAGGAAAAGAGTCTTAGAAACCATTTCCAAGCACTTGAGATGATACTAAGTGACGAGAAACCAAACACAAAATAGAAAAGACAACGGAAAAAATTTATCCGTAAAATTTGAGGAAAAAGGTAAGGAAGAAAATAACTGGGTCATTACAAATAGAAACCCTAATACCCATGCTACTGCAATACCACCACCTTTCATAATGCTTGGAAACCACTTTGAACTCTAACAACAAATTTCACAGCCGCTGCAACAACACCATTCCTTATGTAACCACTCTCCAATGGAAATCCCTAAACTCCATTCACAACAAGTTATTTTGCTCTCTCTACTTTGATAAGATTATTGATGGAACTAGAGATCAATGGTTATAATTGAGATTGAAAGTCAGAAAAAGGGAGGATGAAGGCGAAATATCAATGGGTGATATCGAAAGCTACGATTGAAGGAGATGGTGCAAATTTGTCTAACTAAAATTGGTGAGATACAATCCAGATATATATGAAAGGGATATATTTCCATGAGAGAGATTACTACATATATATCTAGAAATGGGCTAAATGGTAAAGCATCAGCCCAAAAAGAATAAGATTAACCTAAGCCCATATCCAATAACATGTCAATTAGGCCATCCGGCAAACATGACAGGCCCATCGGCCTAGAAATATGGACTCCAAGGAAAGTAAATTAGGGCAAGATTGTGGGAGTAGAAATAGAAAAAAAAAAGAGAGAGAAAGGAGAGTGTGTATGATATGAAAACTTTTCATTTATAGAGAAAGACCATTTTTTTGTACCTACACCTTTTTGGCGCCATCTGTAGGACATGACGAGTATCATAGCTTTTCAATCTAATTCATGCTACAACTACGATCGAGAACTATGATCGGAGAGGGAAGTATGCAACAACAAGAAGGCAATCGAAACGATTGGTAGGAGGAATTATGTCAGTTGGTTGAGACGTTGCATTGGGAAAACACAGAGGCGGTCGAAGCCCTATGCCAATAGAATGCAGAAGTGGTCGATGTCATGTTTTAGGAGAACGCTACACTCAGATCATGCTTGAAAAGAACAGAAATGCTGCATTCACCACCTCCTCCACCAGTTGATGTCATGGTAGTGAAAGAGGTAACTTAACATCAAAACGATTGAGCAGGTTCTGTTCACCTTAATCCCCACTGACATGAGCCCAAACGAAGTGCACCAGCAGACGAACAGATGGGGACAAGTCATCTTACCATGCAAAACTCCACTGCAGACCAAACATTAGATGAAACATCTAGGTTCGATTTGAAAGTGCGGGTTTAGAAGGAGATAGGGGAGCAGATGAAAGATCTCAAAGCACTTACCCTAGCTAATATGGTTGCCCGAGCATCAATTAACATGGCTGAATCCCTTTTTACCGATGAAGTCCTGAAGAACACAAAGCCGAAGAAGTTCTGATGAACCAAGATGGTGGGTGAATTGGTTCTCTTACGTAACTTCTTTTAACACTTGAAGTGTTTTAAACATACACACAATGCTCACACTTGGACTTTACAAGGAAAATTTCTCTCAACTAGAGATCAAAAACCTTGGTTCTTGGGCATATTTAATGTAATTTCCACTAGTTGTATGCAAGTAGTTACACATTCAGTTGTCTCACTCTTTATATACACCCTTATACAAGATGAAACATTAGTTTTCACAGCCTCTACACACCCACACTAGCTATACTTGGTGCTTAACAACACTCCCCCTATCCTAAGTAACCCTACTTGGACTCTACAAGCTCTCACAACTCACCAAATACATATAAAAGGATGTATTACAGCAATACTCAAACTATTACACAAAAGAAGAATGGAAATGCATATTAAAGTATTAACATCAAAAACTTCACATCATTTTGCAAAATTTATGAAGAAGAGCAAAATTGGATTTTTTTATTGTCACTGTAATACCCCTAATTTTTATGGCATTTATTTATTTATTTTATTGCATTTATTTCAATTATTTGGCAATTTGTTTACATAAATTGATTTAATTGTGTTTTATTTATTATTTAATTGATGATAGGATGCATTTAATTGCCATTGTTTATAATTAGTTTAATTGTATATTTGTTTTAAAATGGTTGTTTGATTTGGTTAATTGTTTTATTTATTTTATTTTTAAAGCATGGGTTAGGCTTGTAGTATTGGACCAACTAGATGAGTCTTGGACTATTTGGAAGGAATCCTAGATGGGTTTGGATGTTGGCCTATGGGGATGTATATATATTATGTTTTTACTATTATTATTATTATTGTTGTTGTTGTTGTTGTTGTTATTTTAGTTGTCAGACGTGTTTTAGGATTAGGTTTATATGTATTATATATGTGTGTGTGTAACTATGTGAGGGTTAGCAAAACCCGTATAAAAGAGAGCAGAAAGAGAGGGAAGGCTAAAGGAAGAAGAAGAAGAGTGAAGGGCTATTTGTGGGAGAACCACCAGTAGGAGAAGATGACGGTAACTCAAAGGCTGCCGGCGTTAGAGAAGAAGAATAAGGAAAAATAAGTTTGGTTTTTTATCCAAAAATCGTAAGGTAAATTCTTTGTTCTATACTTCTCCCTTAGATATCATGTCTATACACCTCTAGTATGGCTTTAGGGAATTAAACAGAGATTAAAATATGATTTGCATGCCCTAAAATAGAATTTAAATAAAGAATTGTATATGTGTGGATATATGTATATGCAATTATGAAATCTTGAATGTTTGTGCATGAAACTCTTATTTAAGTTACTCTAATGATGATTACTTGTTCTATATTAATGTTAGACATCAATTGGGACGTAGATGCATGTTTTAGGACCCCTAACAATGAATTTTTGGACTTAAAAAGGACTTCCTGAGCTGTTTTCCCGAAACAGGGCTCGAGCACTATTTTCAGGAGAACAAAGCTGTTTAGACAAGGCTCGAGCGCTGTTCAGTGCTCAAGCCCAATAAGGGGGTGCTCGAGCACTGTTGGCCTATTTTGCCCCAAATGCATTTTGATTGCCCCCAAATTGTATTTTTAAGGTCACGAACATAATATTTAAAGTTGAAAACAACAGTAGATGGATTTAATAGCATGAAGTTTAAGCATGCATGTTTGTACATGATTTATTCAATTATTAATTTAAAAATTGAATACTTTTAATTATTTAAACACTAAAATTTAAATGTTTTGCATGGGATATGATTTTAATCATTTTATTTGCTGGAAATGTAAATTATTAGAGTGGTTCATGGCTGAATTTATAAATTATTCATATGATTTAATAATGTTAAATTGCTATAATAATTGCAATATTTGGTAATGTGACTTTAATCATGCTCGTGGCTATTTTGTATGATCTAATATGTGATCTAGTACTATTGTATGTGGGACCATTGTTAGGATATGATTCTTCTATTAATGAATATAGGTGTACCAGTTAATAAGTTTGACCTTTTTTTATGCTATTGTCAAGATATAGTTGTATTGTTTTATTATACAATTTTTAGGATATGGTTACAATATCTTATATGTGGTTGAGCCATTGTTAGGATATGGTTACGGTAATTTTTTTGTATGATTATGCTATTGTCTAGATATGGCTAGATATTTATAGTATTAGGTATACCATGATACAAGCTTGAGGTCTCAGGATTAGTGGTTAGGATTGAGGCGTATATTGTCGATGGATGGCTAGCTGGATATAGGAGATATGTGTGCCCTGGTAGAAGGAAGATTCATGACCATCTTGTTTGTGTTTTTTTTATGGGATACTCATTATCTGGTTGAGTCTGCCCTATAGTCCAGTGAGTCTCTTTAGTGTGTATATATATTTATCTATTGATTATTTAGATATTGCATGAGTTAGCTAGGAATGTATCGTTTATCAGGTCTCTAGTTGGGTTGTTGTAAAAATGACTTGTTCGTGGATTTTGACCCATCTTTATTGTTATATTTTTCAAGTCATCGTCAGTAGCAGGTTTAGAAGTTGCTTATGCAGATCAAAGACTTTTTTTCATCACTCTTTTGGTGTGGTCGATGTAGCTGTAATGATCCCAATTTTTTCTATTTTTCATTTTCTGGATTTTTTGGGATTATTTTCGTCTTGTCTTGTTTTACATACCAGACACTGTGGGGGTGTGTCAGGTGTGTCTAGGAGTTGGTTGGGGCATTTCCAAGAGTTCAGGACTCTTGGAAATGCATTGGTTGCCATTTCGGCATTTTTTTCATTTTTTCGAGCCTAGGGTCCCAGGTGGGACCCGTTAGGTTGTTGTATATGGGGATTGTGTTTCAGGTACATTACATTTTATACACTATTATTTGATGTACAATTACTTGGTTATATGTTTATTTGGTGATTGTAATTTGGTTAGTGTGTGTGTATATATATATGTGTTAGAATATTAAAAGTGATATTTTATTAAACAATGGGACCCACCTTTGTATCATTTTATTACAAATGGCCTTAAGGTCATCAGATGACCATCATTCTCTATTTCTCTCTCACGTAGTACTCTCCCTCTCTCATTTTCTTTTTTCTTTTTCTTTTCTCCACCAATTCAAGCTTAGATCTAGGTATTTCAATTATTGACTTTGTCACTGAAGGCAAAGTTGACGAGTACGACGAGGGCTTCATATTGATCAGAGGAAAACACCGTTTAAAGAACCTTGAAATTTTTGAATTATGGGGAATTTAGGCTGAATTGGGAGGTATGGGTCTTCCTAATGCCTGAAGTTTTGTCTTTTATTTGAGCAATTCTATATTTTTACTCTTTAAAATTTTAAGATTTGTATATATGAAATGATATTGTTGCCTTGTTGGTTTTAACAACATGTTTAAGTGTTAAAGCATGATTTAGTTTCAATTTTGTGAAAAAAGCATGTATGACTTTGTTAGGTGGAAGTTATAGTGATGAAAAAATTAATATCATGATGTTATGTTAATATGATTTTATGATAAGCATGCTAAGATTACAATTGGATGTTACTATGGAGTGCCTTGTTTACGTCCATTAAGTTATAATTATCATGTTGATATTATTATTCTGGTGATGAGATTGATGTTAGAGGACATAACATGGTGCATTGCATGACATGGCAAGAATGGGGTTTTTGAAAAGGGTTTTGAGAAAGAAAGCTTTCATAAAAGAAAAATTTTTAATTAGAAGGGGAAGTTTTTTGAAAATGAACCGGATTTCGTGAGTCTGGGGTTAGCTTGACTTAGAGGGAGTGCGGCCCAGTTTATGGCATGAAAAAGTTGATACTAGCCCCGAAACAGTTGCCAGATTTTGAACCAGAGATAGCTATCAATCTCGCCTCGGTAAAGTCAGTTAGTAGTTTTTGAAAGTCAGAAGTTGGGTTGGTAGAGACTGAGCACAGGAAGAGCTGCATTGCATTTCATAACATACATGATATATTGTTGAAAAGTATTGTGTTTTCAAAATGAATGCTTATTCGAAATGTAAGTATTATTATATGGACTCCCACTGCATGTTTCCAATTTCTTTCATCCCTTTATGCGTTACGTGGCTCAAGGGAGTCCAAAGCTGATGCCTTAGGTGACTTTTACTGAGCCGTTGTGCTCGCTTCTTATTTTTATCATTTTCAGGACACGAAAAGGAAGTGGTAGATGACGTTCCACTACAGGCATAGCTTGGATTAGAAGATCATTTTGTTATTTTTGTATCTAAGTCCCATTATTTTGTAAAACCTTAGGTTGTTGTATTTGGTATTATGACTCATGGACTCTTGTCATTGTAATTATGCTTCATGGACTATAATTTGATGTAATTAAAGTACAAATCTTGTAAATAATTATAGGACTATTGATAAGCGCTGAAAAGTGTGCATTTAAACCCCTTAATTTTAAATGTTCTAGGACCTTATTCTATCTTATTTTTCCATTTTAGACTAATTTCATGTTATTTTCCTTTTCAAGCACTTATCCCTAAAATAAGTTAATTCAGCTGAATTAGTGCATTAAAAGAAGCAATCTCTAATCTAGTGGAAGAAAGGAGCGAGTAAAGTGGAAGCAAAGTGGTGAAAAAGCCTTCTACAATTGATTGGACCAAACTATGATCGATCACATTGTGATTATTCCAACCCTACTATGATGGATCGAGCCCGTTGTCCTTATCCTCAGTAAAATTTCCTATTCGATCGATCCAACCTTTTATTTGATTGATCGAACTTTTTAATCTTATCCTTAATAACCACTTTTGTCCTTTTCCTAAAATATCTCAACCTTGTCCTTATCCAAAAAGTGCATCGCCATACTTTGATCGATCAGAGCAACCATGTGATCGATTGAACTGCCTCAAATTACGTGAAAAACAGATTTCAAGTCAAATTGAAGGTGTGCTTTTGGTGCAATCATTTGGAGGTCCTAGTGCACGTGGTTTGACCATTGGGTGTGATATTTGAGCTACTTATATAAGGAATTTAGCCATTTTTAGTAAGAGGTTGGTTAGTTTGAGAGAGAAATGGCTAGAGATTAAAGAGAGGAACATACATTTTGGAAAAGTTCTTCCACTCATCTAGGGTTTCTACTAAAAACACCAAAGAAGAGGATGAATTTTACCATGGAGATAGCCCTTGGTGGTTGGATGACAACATCAATGAGTGGCTAAACCATTCTCTTAAGGCTAGAGATAGCCCTAAGCATGCCTCCTATACTTTGTGGTTTTGTAATTAATGGGGATTTGTGTTGTAATTCTTATTTTGACCTCTTATACATATAAATCTTGTTTCTACATGATTTGTGTAGTTTAATACTTCAAATTCATTATTTAACTTTGTCCATATGTCTATGTATGCTAGAATGAATGTTCATGTGTTTTGCTCTAGATTTTGTAACATCGATGCATGTCTATGTGTGTTGATATTATAAATCTAGTGATGGTAAGGCATGGTGCTTAAATGGGTTACTCTTGTGGTTTATTTGATGGTTCATACTTATTTTTTGATGGAATGTGCCATCTCCTTACTTCAATTATTTTACTTTTCATGTCATTAGCATAGTTGTAGTGTAATTGCCTTAATTTCCTAGATAGGTGGATAATCCATTCTTGTTGTTTGATGTTCCATAGTTATGAATGCAGGTTGTATATTTTACTAATTTATGGAGTGTGCATTAATTGTGGGTTTATTGAAGGATTAATGGCTTAATTTAATATGTTTTACTATTCACTAGATTGACTAGACAATGTATGCTTACTTGGCCATTCATGTTTAAAATTTTCAATTAATGGAATACACTTTCTTTTATAACACATAATCCCCCTAATTCATTAAATATTGAATGTCTAGGAAGGCAAGTTTTTCAACCCGGTGTGTCAGTGATGACCTAAAAGTTGACCCGGTAACGGATTTGAAATGCGGAAGTGAAAAATAAAACCAAAGTCTTTAGAGATATAAATCATCCCTAAGACACCAACGTGACCTTCCATGAAGTCACGAAACTCAATGAAATAACCGGAAGCGAAAGCAGAATGAAAGGTCAAATGGTACCCCATGGCACCAAAAACACATAAGAAGGCATAATTTAGTTCAAACTAGACCATGTACACCATTAAATGGCTTAAACAAGATCAACAAAATTATGTTGGAATAACCAAATGAGGTTAACCTACCGAGGCAACCAATCGAGTAAAACCCATAAGGCAACATCATTTCGGTCGTTCGAAATGATGCTTTGGTCGACCAAAATGAGCCAAGAAAGAGCTCACATTTCGGTTGGCCGAAATGACAAACCGGTCGACCAGTTTGCGGCTCAGAATAGAAATTGGCTACTAGAATTGTGATGTTGCTGTACAATTAGCCATCAGTCGGCCGAAATGATGCTTCGGTCGGCCAAAACAACCAAAAATTCTACAGAAAGATATGCTGAACCAAAAATGAAGAAGGGCTTCATAAGCCTTACTTGAATTCCCCATGGCATGATCAATTTAATTTATATACTATTGTGTGACGATGTGAACATATACGCAAGTGTAATATAGTATTTTAAACACGCTACAACGGCCTATGGCCATATTATAATTCATTTACAAATTTAACATGTCAAACTCCCAAAGTTAGAAAAATTACATTTCAAAGCCAAAACATAATACCACATGAACTTAAATGTAACTAAGGATAATTGGCCCTTGGCCACAAGTCACACACATCAAATTTGTCACAAAAGGTATACTTATGTACACATTATATATTTAAAATCAAATATACATATTTTGACATAAAAGGCTACAAGCAGCATTTTAAGTCAACCTTTACAAGAATGGAAACCTTTAAGTCCATAAATCATCCAAGCATAATGAGAATCTCAACCTTGATTCCTGTATCAGAAAAATGTCCCCGGTAACTGTGGGGTGCGTAAGATAAAGCTACTTGTAGGAGATGAGCATGCAAGGACCTAATGTTTTACAAGTTTATTACCTTAAGGTGAAACAATTCAAAAGGTTATTCCACCTAATGTCTATGTCAAATGTGAGACTTAGGGAGCATCCTAAGCTACTTTAGATCATTTCTAGCATAAATCACATCATTCATGCAATTCAAATAACATAGAAGTATGTTATACAAGGTAACAAGACATATTTTCTCAAAGCCATCAACTTCAAGTCTAAAATATGAAAACAACTAAAGTGGGTTATGCCACCTAACGTCTATATTACAAATGAAACTATAGGATCATTCCTAAGCTACATTTGAACACTTAAGGCATAATGTACTTAACAACATTGATGAGCGCTGAAAAGTGCGCATTTAAACCTTTTAAGCTTAGGTAATTTAGGACCTTTATCTATCTTATTTTTTCGCTTTATATTAATTTTGTATTATTTCTGTTTTCAGGCACTTAACCCTAAAATAAGCTAACTAAGCCCAATAAGAGCAAAAATGAAGCAATCCTAAGATAAACCAAGAAAAGGAGAAAAACAGAAGCAAAAGGAAGCAAAGGGTGAAATTTTAGCAACTTTGATCGATCTCAAAAGTTCGATCGATCCAACATGGATCGATCTTAGCATTTCAAGATAGATCCAAGCCATTTTTGTCTTTATTTAAAGATCCCAAAGTTCGATCGATCCAACTTATTCTCTGATCGATCGAACATTCTTGACCTTATCCACATTCTTGACCTTATCCAGTTGTACCACCCTACCTACCACTTTTGTCTCTTTCCCAAAAAAATCTCCAAAATATCTTAGATTTATCTTTATCCAAAAAGGTGCCGCCAAGGTGGATCGATCCAGCCAAAGTTCGATAGATCTTAGCCATGTTCGATCGATCCAAGTTAAGGTTCGATCGATCGAACTTCCTCCAGTATGAAAAAGTTCATTTACCAGCTCATAAAAAATTGTCTCTTATCCAATCATTTAGAGATATTGGTGTACGAGCCAGATCATTTTGGGGTGTCACTTAACCTGCTTATATAAGGATTGGAGCTACTTTTTACATAGATCTTGATACATCATCTAGAGAGAGATTTTTAGAGAATTCTTAGTGAGGAATAAAGGAGGCTAGAGACACAAGCTTGGAGTTCTTCATCAAGCAAAGAGATGAGCAAATTTCTTCCATAGAGCTTGCCCTTGAGGGTTGGTGTGACGACCCTGGATTTTTCAACCCAGTGTGTCCTGTGATGACCCGAACTGGATTCAGAATGCGGAAACAAAAGATAAAACAAAGGTCTCAAGAGACACTATGCGTCTCTAAGACACCAATGTGACACTCAAAGAGGTCACGGAACCCAAAGGAAACAAATGCGGAAGCGATGTTTCAAAAACGGACAAAAATGGATCTAGGGGAAAAAA
>JAOTQH010266456.1:0-10939 GCA_025631255.1 Cornus kousa | reverse complement strand
ATATTTGTGCAAATAGGTCATTCTTACACATTTATGATATAATTTTGAGACGGCCCTGGTTTTTCAAGCCAATGCATCTTGTGATGAACCGTAACTTAACTCGATAACATCCGAATGCGGAAGCGAAAACAGAAACCAAGTCCCTAGAGATGCAATGCATCTCTAAGACGCCAAAGTAACCCTTCCATGAGGATACGAAACTTAACGAGAACCAATGCGGAATAAAAAGATCAGAAAAAGACCAAAAAAAGCGCCCAAGGGCAAAATAGTCTTTTTACATAGAAGTAACGTATCTAAAAATGTACATCATTCCCAATACAGATCCGTGACTTCCCATGAAGTCACGGAACTCAAAAGAAAGCATAGCGGAAGCAATTTTTTTTATAAAAAAAACAGACAAGTTTAGCCTCAAGGGCAAAATAATAATTTTTAGAAAGATTTGGGTGCTACCGTGTACACCATTGGATAGACGACGAAAAATTAACGAAGTTAGACTCAAAAATCACTTGATTTAGAGTCCGAACGAAGAAAAAAGAGCGAAAACAAAATGGGCGTCGTCGCGGCCGAGGGAGGCACCCATGCACCTGTTATGCATGCAGTTGTTGCCACGACAGCAGTAGTGCTGACAGCTGCACTTTGCTGCAACTAAGATCAACAAAAAGGCTTCATGATGAACTTTTTTGGAAAAACATAAAGAAGAAACCCCCCCTAAAATAAAGTTTTCTACCCGACCATGTCGAAAGAAAATTTTAAAATGCGATGTGAAACGTCCAGAATGCCTCTGGATCAGTTTAGGTCAAAATGATAAAAATACAACTTCGCACTAAGTGTTCATTTAACCCTATATGGTGTTGCGTGCTAAAACGATAATGCACGCAAATGTAAATAGTGATTTTAAGTGCGTAGGTATGACCTGTGGGCCCCATAAAAGCCCGATGCAATATTTGACCTATCAAAGCTAAAAAATGCCTAAAAATAGGCTTTTAAAAGAAAATTTGAAATTTAAAATTATAAAATGGTTTCAAAAAATCGTTTGGCCCTTGATCACACTTCATGCATAAATCAAGAGACCCTATGGAAGTGCTAAAGCGCACTTCTCACCGCCCATGCAAATGCAATGAAGTTAAAACATGCTATTTTTTCATTTTTTCATAATATATCTTGAAAGTAAAAGTACTTAGAATACAAAATAAAAGTACTTGGCCTATGGCTTCATTACATACATGTCAAATACATCTCAAAATATGTACTTACGTACACATTACATATTTATAACCAAATATACAAGTTTTAACATTTTAAGCCAAAAATAAAATTTCATGCTAACAATTGCATGAATTAAATACTTCAAGTCTACAAAACATCCAAGGCATAGTGAGAATCTCAAATCATGATTTTCTATACCTGAAACAAGTCACATTCAGCGGGGTGAATAACTTGTATTACTCGTAGGAAATGAGCATGCATAGACCTAATGTTTTACATTATTATCACATTAATGTGAAACAATACATAATGTTCATGCCACCTACTGTCTATATCAAAAGTGAGACTCAGGGATCATTCTAAGCTACTTTAATGCATTCATAGCATAAACCACAATATTTATGTAAGTAAACAACATAGGAGCATATGGTGTAACACAACAAGATATAGGTTACCAAAGTTACCAACTTGTAGCTAAGAATGCGAAAACAACTAAACGGTTCATGCCACCTAATGTCTATGTTCCAAATGAGTCTAAGGAATCATCCTAGGTTACATTAGAACATTAAAATACAAGTTACAATATCAATGCAATTTATTAACATTGGAACTTCCAATACAACGCGGCAAAATATAGATTATCAATGTTATCAACTTGAAATCTAAAGTGCGAAAACTACTAAATATAATAATTTAGTATAATAAGAACTTCTAATACAACGCATAAAGACATAGATTATCAAAGTTAACAACTTGAAATCTAAAATGCGAAAACAACTAAATATAATAATTTAGTATAATTAGAACTTCTAATATAATGCATCAAGACATAGATTATCAAAATTAACAACTTGAAATCTAAAATGCGGAAACAACTAAATATAACAATTTAGTATAATTAGAACTTCTAATACAACGCATCAAGACATAGATTATCAAAGTTAATAACTTGAAATCTAAAATACAGAAATAACAAGTTATAACAATTTAGTGCTATTAACTTATAATGAAAAGCGAAATCAACAAAGGTAGATATACTTGGACATCGATCGAATCAGACCGACACGGGCTACTTTTGGGCTACTAACCCATGGGCAACCTACCCTACATGTGCACTAGACCTATAAGTGGAGCTCTCATCCCCATACTAGAACCATATCCTAGTCATACATTTGATATCCTAAGTTTCCAAAATCAAGAAGTTGTGCAACAACGTATATATCATCATGTATATGCTAGGTAATGAACTATCTATCATGCACAAATCAATTTTGGAAACACACAATACATGCACTAAGTCCATAGCTACTATGTCATGTAAAATATCAAATCTTAAGTGTGCGATTCGTTACACGCTATGACAATATTACCCAATATTAAAAATATAATCTCATGCTTATAATACAAGCTCAGAATCATGATTTAAACATACAATTAACGTCAAATACATGATTAAATCATTAATGCAATAGAATCGAAAATTTATTAAACAAACTAATTGATTTCTCTAGATTTTAAATCTCATCCAATTAATCACTAATTAACATATATTTCAGGATCATAGCATGGTCATTACATATATCAAATCAAAAACTTAATTAGGTCCTTAGAACAACAACGTAAAATTTAGTTAAAATATGATATTAAATCTCTAGATTCTAAAGCAACTCCAAATGGTCCCAAATTAATACATGCTAGTAAACAAGTTCTAGTAATTACAAATATCAAGTTAAAAACTTAATCAAGTCAATGGAACCATTAAATAGATTTTAATTAATTCGTTTAATTAAAATCTCTAAATTTTAAAACTTATCCAAATGCTCTTAAATTAAAATATGTTAAAGAACATGACAAGTCATAATTTAATAGCATATTACAAGTTAATTCCATACTAGATACAACTAGGTGAATTAAAATTTCATATAAGAAAATAATTAAATAAAGTTTTCAATACTCATTTAAATATTCTCAATTTCATATATGTTAATGAACATATCAAGACCTAATTTAATATCACATTACAAGTTAATTCCATGCTAGGTACAACCATGTGAATTAAATTTCACACAAAGAAAATAATTAAATAAAAGTCTCAAAAATTATTCAAATATTCTCAATTTAATATATGTTAATGAACATATCAAGGCCTAATTTAATAGTATACCAAAAATTAATTTCACACTATATACAACAATGTGAATTAAACTATATACAAAGAATATAATTAAATTAAATTCTAGAATAAATATAAAGGCATGTATACAAGTTGTATAAGCTTGGAAAATATTCAATACAACAAATTTATAAATCTAAAACATCTTTTACCTCCATTTGAGATGAAAATCTCAAAAGTCATATAAAGGAAACCGCTCCGAATCTGACGATACTTCGGGGTTATGTCAGGGACAACGAGTGAAGCAACTATCACCCTTGAGGCATCACCAAAATCCAAACTCGAACTCAAAATCCGGACTCAAAAATGGTTAAAATCGGATTCTAATAGAGGGGAAAGGACGGCCTTGCTAAGGCCTACAATAAACCCTTAGATATCGAGGCAAAAATCAAAGGGGAAAAAGGCCGGAAGAAGTGATGAATGTGGCAGACCCATGGATGGCCGGCCAAGAGGGAAAGAGAAAAAAAAAGTTAGACTTTTCATTTTACACTCCCCTATTTGTAGAAACACCCAAAAAGTGCCTTGAACGGGCCTAACCGGGTCCAAAAAAGTGAAATCTGTGCAGATGCACTCGAACAGTAAAACATCGTGAACGAAAAAGAACCAAAATGAGAAAAAAATGAACAACAGAAGAAATAACACCAAAAATCGAGTCTTGTGCAGAAAGATATGCCTCGAACAAGTTCGGCAACAATTGGGGTTGGAAACCCTAAAATCAGGAAAAATGACCAGAAGATAATTCTAAGAGTACGCGACTTAACAAAAAGTAAAAAATGAATCCCGTAACAGGATCCAGGCTCAAAACGAGGCATTTTGTAATAATTTTTGTTAATTACACTATGACCCCTACAAAAAGGGATAACTGCAAAGTTGGCTAGAATGAAAAGATATTTTCTTAAAAAGCCCTAATAAAAATATGTCTAAAAGATATTTATGAAAAAATCCCAAGAAACATAAATGTTTCTAAGGAATCCTTTCATCCATGTCCTTGCGGGAAAAAGGAATAATCGGCGAGCTTTTCTCCAAAAGTAAAGCTATGCGTTTTGAGGAAATCAACTGGAATAAAAACTCATGAAGTTAAAACTCAACTTTGAACATGAAAAGTGAGGTCTTGACAACAAAGTGACAAATAAGGAAAAGGACAAAAAATGAATAATTTTCAAAAAATAAAAATGTGGAAATGAGAGGAAGTTGTTAATCCAAAGGAAAGAGTCTCGGAAACCATTTCCAAGCACTCGAGATGATATTAAGTGATGAGAAAACCGAATGCCGAAAAGAAAAGACAACGAAAAAATTTATCCGTAAAATTTGAGGAAAAAGGAAAGGAAGGAAAATGACCGGGTCATTACAATATTCCCACCATAAAGGGATTTTGAAATCTGGCCTCGACAAAACAAAAGGCCAAACCAGGATAACTACAAAAAACATCTCTGAGTACCCCTCACAATATGTTACACCAGTGACCTCAAAACTAAAACAAAACCCAAAAACCAGTGCCATTTGCCCTTACGTGCTCACGAAAACCTCTCTCAAATGAATGATGACCACACGGTCACACTACACATAGAAACTCACACACAGGCAAGTTAGACAAAGGAATGAAAGATAACAACTGTAAGCATCCCTTCTGACGAACCATCATACTGATCCAAAAACAATCACCAAAAGAACTCCAAGTACTAAACAAAGGTTACGTGGCAGTACGAATAGTGGCCAGAACCCGTCCACGACGTACTTAAATGCATGGTAGCAATGACAATGGCTAGTGCTCACCCACACTTATTCATCAATAAGGTAGCATCGACGGCAACTAGCACTCACCCATAACACACAAATTTGTACAGTAGCATAACATTATAAGGCACTAGTTCATAACCTGCCCCCACTGGGTCTACCCATGAAACCTCTTGATACAAATGACATCAATGTCGTAAATCATCATTACCAAAAGCACCATGAAAACCAATCATATTGTTAGAGTTGGGGTAGCTAATCCCAAAACTTTGACAACAATATCATAGGCACCGCTACGGCTAAGGCCTTAAATCCTCAGTGCAAGTAGGGCCAACAACTCCTACATTGCAGAAAACCCATATTAATAACCTCCAGTCATGAATCCTAAGCCTGATAAGCAAATCAACATCTCCAAAATCCCAAATATCATCCTAAAATAGATCAACTACCAGACAACTCACTGTAATTAAATATCAAAATCCCTATCATGGATAACTAAATCCATCTAAAACAAGTCGACCATATAGCACACACATCAAAATACTAACTACCAAGGTCATAAAATGAGTCTCTCAAAACCATACTTGGCATCACCAAGCTAAATCAAAATTCCTCAAGGTCAACCTATAAACAATCACTGGAATTACGATTCCTCAAAACCATGCCTAGTCACGACTAGGACGGGAAAAACTCCATTAGCGAGCCATATCCAACAACGATTCTCCAGAACCTCTCCTAAGAGTTAACTACATCTAAGTCTCTAAAACGAAAGCGAGTTTCCAAAAGATATCCTTAAACAGTGTCAGGTTCACACAACGAATCAACCAAGTCCTCAATCAAATAGACACAAGTCCCCATAAAATGATCTCACACCAATCCACTCACTCTAAGCACCATAACTCCATCAATAACTATGGCAAAAACTCCCCAAAGTAATACACGAAGGAAAGGGAACCACCAGTCCTAAGAAGGACGACACCACGACTCCATCTCTGAAATGGAAGACAACAAGGTCAAAGACTTCAGCACCTATGTGGAAGTAATTCGACCAAAATCCATCAAATCCTCACCAAGGACTCAAGACAAGAATGGTGATCCTCACGAATTGACGAACCCCAAAACCATGCAGAAGGCAACAAAGAGAAGAGACTCACTCCTTGTGAAGTCCCTAACACGAACCAAGAAAAGAGGAGAAACCTTATTCTCCCATAAGTGTCAACACGACAAACACGAAAATGGAGCATTCTTCCCACCTTAGGGAAGTGGACAGCTCAAGACAAAATAAATGTAACAACTCCCCCACGAGGAATTTCACAATGAAACCATTGCGGAAACCCGTATACACACTACGTGTGACTGAGGGAAACAAAAAGGAATTCTAAACTTGGAAGTCATGTATATAACAACGAATTGTAACTACCAAGTAAGTAAATCCACTCACATAGACAAAACCAAGGATACAAATAGCACATCGCCACGTAAGCACGAAATTATGTCATTAAAGCACAGTAATAATATGGCATATCTAAGCATATAAATAAGGCATTCTAATGTTACACAACAAGAAGACAAATGTAGACACACCTCCACCTACTCATGTATCGCAATATCATAAATCCTACTACTAACATGGTAGTAAAAGAAACTATAGAAAACAAAAATGATGCAACACTAAACCCTATAGACATCATGTCCTAGAGTGTCTAGGTAAAAGAAAAGACTAGTCCTAGCCATAATCTAACTCCAAAAACCAATGCGACAACAACCTGTCTCAAAACAAATGTAAGCCCTTACCATAATGGTAACACTCTAACAATCCATCTCTGAATCTAAAGGTGACACTACAAGTGATTCTAAGAATGCAATACTCTCATAAACCCGAAACATTGATCAATCGACCCGATCCCAAAAGCATCTTTACACAAGGAAAACTCAAACGAAATGGCTACTCTAGCCATACAATCAGATAATTGAATCAATTTCAAGAATCATCCCCAAAATGACCATCAATCACCGACCAAAAGGACTACACCCATCGGAACAAAAGCCTATACTGACCTTGTCTAAACTGCACAATAGTTGGCCTAGTATGGTAGCATAACAATGCCAAACACCTACCCACAACGTACTCGCCCACAAAATTATAATCTCAGAGGAATCGGTCCCCAAACAAACAAGGAGCCTAAGAGGTCCATAACCTCATCATGGCCTAAAACCAACAAATCTAGCACTATGACAACGCCTAATGACATACCTCACGAGAGCCTAAACAAAAGGTGACCATCCACCTATCCAAAGCCAATGCTAGGCCAACAACGACCTAAACTACCAAGAAACCAAGCTAAAAAATGCCAACAACCTCAAAAAAGAGTGTCTAAACATAATTGGACATACCAAACATCGCACTAAGTGCTAACTCACCAAGCAACTCAACCTCAAGTCAAACATCCAATGACTAATCCCAAGTTCTGTCAAAAATGCAAAATAGTCATGCATATACAAATCTAATCTAGCATACATCATATGTCATGCTCTTTGCATTAGAATACAATTATGCTAAACAAAGGGCATACTACACATAGCTTATAAACACGTAAGCATGTCACTAAACCATAACATGTTATAATTAAGCATATAAACACATAGAGCATGGCAACATAAATATGATATGCACCCAAAACCCATCGTCCATAGGATTTTGAACCTAGGAGCTCTGATACCACCTATGACGGCCTTGGTTTTACAACCCGGTGCGTCAGTGATGATCCAAAAGTTGACCAGATAACGGATCCAAAATGTGAAAGCAAAAGATAAAACAAAGGTCTCTAGAGATATAAATTATCCCTAAAACTCTAAAGTGACCTTCCATAAAGTCACGGAACACAAGGAGAATGAAAGAGAAAATGAGTGTCAAAACGGGCAAAGATTCGTTAATCAAGGGCAAAATTATTAATTCACTAATGAGAAGGCAAATTTGACTCCAAGTAAGTCAAATGAGGTCCATACAACCTAAACTATTCATTTTACAATATTCCAAGAGGTTCTAAGAACTTTGACAAGGAATCCCACACGACTCCTATTCCCAATTTAAACAAAATCTGACATTATCTCATTAAAATATGAATAACTCCCACTTTGATTTAAATCTGAGAATGGAATTCATACCATTGGAAAGCCAACTCAAAATCCTTTAGTTTTGGCTCAAGAATCACCCCATTTGGATTAGAAATAAATGAGATATAACCAATTGAAGTTAGAGGAACAAAGCTGGTACAAAATTGAAGGGCAGTTGTACAAAAGTTATTTCGGTTGGCCGAAATGGACCCAGAATCACCAAAAAATTGAATTTTGAGAAATGTTACTTTAATCAGACAAAATAAAGAATCGGTCGATCGGTTGTGACCAGAGCAGTACGAAAGCTATTGGAAAATGACTTTTTACTGTTCAATTTAAACCAAAAAGTCACCGGTCGACCGAAACAACATTTTGGTCGGCCGAAATGACCTGAGGCAAAAAGTCCTACTATGCACAAGAAATGTTGAGGCTTAACCCAAGCGTTAAACCCCAATATGAATTTGTCCAAAAACAACACTTAAAGCTGTATATGCATGCCAACGAACGTAATTTACTTATTGAAATGTGTTACAATGGCCCATGGCCTCATTACATATATTTTACTCCAAATCACATGCCAAACCTCTAAAGTTAGAAAAATTAAATTTCAAAGGTAAAACTTGAAATTTAATGCATACACTTGAACTTTAAAGTTTGTAGGCCTTGGCCTCATGTCATACATACCAAATAGGTTCGAAATAGTGTATCTAAGTGCACTTTACATATTACAACGCAAAAATGGCATATTAAACCTAGCTAAGCATTACAACTTTATTAGTAAAACTGAAACATGCTAACACTTGCATGTGAACAAAAATACATTTAAAAGAAACTCAATCCAATGAAACAACCTAGGGATATTGTGCATCTCGAATCAAGGTATCCGTACCAAAAATATAACCCGGTAACTTTGGGGTGAGTGAACAAGTTACTTGTAGGAGATGAGCACGTGAAGAGCTAGTGTTTTATAAATTTATTAAGTTGATACAAATCAACTCATACGGTTCATACCACCTAACGTCTATATCTATGGTGAGACTAAAGGGGCATCCTAAGCTACCTTAGATCATTTCTAGCATAAACCATATCATTCACGCAAATCAAACAACATAGGAGTATATGACATAACGTAGCAAGATATAGGTCATCAAAGTTATCAACTTGAAACCTAAAATGCGAAAACAACTAAATGAAACAACTTAGCAAAATTGGAACTTCCAATACAATGCAATAAGGCATAAGTTTAAAAAAGTAACATCTTGAAACTTAAAATGGGAAATCAAATAAGGAATAACAAGTTACAACATCATCTACTTATCAACTTGAAATAAAACGGGAAATCAAACAAGGTGGATATTAGAACATCACGCCGGATGAGAATGACAACGTGGTTACTTTAGTGTTACTAGCCCACGGGTAAACTCCCTATGCGCGCACTAGATTGTAAGAGGACAATCCCCCGTACTAGAACCGTGCCCTAGCCATAGTCATTACATGCAACTACTGGGTATGAATGGTTGACCTTTTTAGACACATATTCGGGCTATAACCAGATCCCTATACATCCAGATGATGAGGAGAAGACATCTTTTGTTACTAAGCAAGGGACTTATTGCTACAGTGAGATAAACTTCGAGCTAAAGAATATAGGAGCCACATACTAGAGGCTGGTTAGCATAAGATTAGTGTACAGGGATTTTGTTTCTAGTCCATTTCATTTCATACATTATTGTTTTGAGTCCATTTCATTTCATGCATTATTACCTTTAAGTGATACTAATGCTTCAAGGAATACTCCGATTACTTATTGATCTGTTTCGAGCACTGGAAGAGTTAAATTTAAAGAGTCACATTTCTACATTGACCTTGCATGGAAAGCTTATATCTCTGTCTACAAGGATGATCCTGTCAAGACAGAAAGGTATGTTAATCTTCAAAAGTTTTGAGACACAGCTGGACAAAAGCTAGTGACTTACATTGAGACGAATAAGTGATTTTTCTTCACTAAGCTTGGCAAAATCTTTTACTCTCCAGATATAGTTTGTTATTTCTATGCCAATATTAGAGAAGTCAAGGAAATTACTTCATTGTGTCACTTTTTGGAGTTAATTACATGGTGGATACTGAAGCTAGTCAAGCAATCTTAGATCTTCTAGATAGAAGCCAAATGACAGGACAGGTTCTACAGTTAGAAATCTCAGGTCCAAAATTTTCCCATGTTGCTTTAAGAATTTGTGTACCAAACTCTATTGAATCAAGATAGTATTCCAACTAGATTTCTTACAGATGAAACGGTGTTCGTCAATTTGTTTGGTATGGCAAATCTAGGATATTTCGGAAAGAATGATGAGATAACTCTTGAGCGAGCTTAAGTTCTTTATTTTCTTGCTACCAATAAGCATATTCAGCTAGCACCATACACTGTGCAGCTAATGATAGCTTATTATAAGAAGAACTCGTGTAAATATTTATCTCCTTTTCAGGTGATTATCATGGAATTCTACAAGCTGAAGAATATTCAGATTCCTTCTAGAGCATACCATAAGCCCATTATGACTGAGTTAGATCCTCGTACTCTTAATAAGTCTAAATCTATAAGAGAATGTAATGACCCGGTCATTTTCCTTCCTTTTCCTTTTCTGAAATTTTACGGGTAAATTTTTTCCGTTTAATTTCCTTTTCCGAGCTCTGTTTCTCGTCGTTTAGTGTCAT
>JAOTQH010266427.1:0-10942 GCA_025631255.1 Cornus kousa | reverse complement strand
TATATTGACTTTTGGCGTCTGGTCCCTTAATCAATTTATTATTTATTATTTATATTTTCTTTTGTGTAGAAAGAAAGCAACGAATAAATACATTTTGTTGTCTTTCGAATGGAATACTTTCAATAAAATTGTGAAAATAAATCGTCATATTATTATTACTATACATCGATCTATTCAACTGTAGGACAATCTTGGAGAAAAAGTGTCAATTCTATTTAAATATTTATTGTCTTAAATTTTATTTTCCTGGTATTTCAAAATACAAAAATAATTTATTATTGTCAAATCAAATAAATTAAATATGATATATATTGTGTTTCTAACAAATTAATGTTTGACACTGTAGATGGCATCTCAAGGTAAGAGAGTATAGACGACACCAAAAGAAGTACCCTTCAAAAAAAGACCACTACTTTGGGACTATCCTACAGCATGCAGCTCCACTTCACCTCCATCTTATATGTGGGAAAGGATATTGTCCGAGTTAAATAATAAAATTGATATTGGGTTCAAAGTTCTTTTACAAGAAATACAAAGCTTAACTGAGTTAGTAGAGGCAATCGAGACCTCGAGGAATAATGTCATCCGCATAAGTTTTGATAGTGAAGAGGAGGATCCATTAGAGGATTATTCTCCATGGTTTTAAGCAAAGTGGAATGACCAAGACTTTTTAAGTAATTATATTATATTTTATTATATTTAATGTAAAGTAAATGTTCATTTTATATTATTAATTGTGTTTGGTAGAGTGTTTGCAAATTAAAAAAAAGAAAAACAAACTATTAGGACCAGCGGCTTCATAACAAACAAAACTATTACCATCAATTCAAAGACGCATGAATTAAATTACATTTTAAGCATTGTTATACAATTTTATGATCATAAATATCAGGGAAACATATGAGAGGTGTTAATTAATGCATTGTGTTCTCAATTGAGAAAATGTGATAGGATACAAAGGGAAATTACGTACAAATACACAAACAAAAACACGTCAATTTATAATTATTGTATTTAGATGCATACAAGAAACTCCTTCATCTGTAATATCCGCCATCTTACATGAGGGAGATATGACTTTCACAGTAACTTTATCAATTAAGAGTGATGACAAATTTGAAAAAGCAACTACATTTATTTTCAAATATTAAATGGATAAAAAATAACAAAAGAAAATCAGCTACCAAAACCTAATGACAATTAACATGGTTCGCCTCAGGATCATAGATTTCATCACCACAATTTTGAATAACAAATATATACTTCTATGCAATACACTTAACCCACTTTTTATGCAATACTTTTGAAATGGTACAACTCATTCATTTTTATTTATTTATGTATTTTTATATACATATTAGTTTTAATTATGTGCAATTGCACATACGAATTTCTAGTAATAATAATAATAAAATTTACGGGTCTTCACAACTTAGTCCACTCATGTAAAATATGTTTGAAATATTTATTCAGCAACGTGAATAATGCACATCATCACTTGTAGATGTGAACTAGAGTGGAAGCCAAACATATAGAGATGAGAAGCACCTTAAAATTTTTGTAAAGAAAACTCTCTAATGTTAATTTTTATGTTAATTAGGCCATAGTTAGAACTATTTAAATTATGTCAATCCTAATTCAATGATTTTTAATATGCATATTTTCTCTTTATTTAATGGAACTATTAAATGTCTTTTTGATGCTAATTTAACAAACAATTAAAATTAATATGAGGACTTAGTATAGGAAAAGCATGGTACTATACTGTTGCAACCAAAGACACACTAGAGATGGAATTGAAGTTGAAAAAATGAGATTGCTTCATTGCTTCTTTCATAGTTACTACACACTACATTGTGGAATTTATAGTTATAGTTCCCTGGTGAGGCCCAATCATAGGTCCCACTCTAACCACCGCCATATAGGGAGCATTTAGCTCCCCATTTTTTCAACCTCAATGCTATATATTCAATTAGAGCATCATTACTCCATTTGCAATTACCACACACTACATCGTGGAATGACCATATATACTATATTTACGTTGATTTTCAACAAGCAGCTATCGGGGTACCAAAATCCAAAAACCAAGTTTTTCTCCAAATGCCTATGTCCCAGTTCATGGTATTAGTTAAAATGTTTCCCATGAACAAAAGAAAACAAAGCAAAAATATACATGTTCTATTTTCCTCTTGATGAATTTTGGGATTAGAAATGGTCAAAGTGAAAAAATCTAAAAAGTGCCAGAGTAATTGTTCAACATCTTCCTTTACATTATTAAATATTGAATTAAGAGTAAAAGAGTAAAAAGAGAGCAAAACAATTTTATATATATATATATATATATATATATATATATATATTAAGGAGATGAAAAGTTATGAATTTAATAATTAGTTTCAAAAAAATGGTATAAAAAATAAAATCTGCTTACATTTTTAATTGTATTATAGATTTGTCGTCCGCCAACTAAGAGGCAACTAGAGTAGAAGACATGTCCATTAACTACGAATGAATAATGTGAATAATGTGAATTTTCTTTGTCCACTGTCTGAATGGCCTAGACAAATTGTTAACTAAATCTCGTAAATCACATTATCCATATAGTTGGGTGGCATAAATTATTCATGTAATTGGGCGGACATGGCCAACTATAAGTGTGCTACTATCATCAATTCAAATTTTCTGATGGATAGGACCAATGTAGATGTTTTGGCTATCTTATTTGTGGTATTTCGGCTTTTAGCCGCCCGTTAGGGGAGTTCGCGGTGCAGGTGTGCCAGAGTTCATGTGTCTCACCTGAACTCAGGGTGCTGAGTTCGTAAATATAGGTACCTTTGGTTCGGCCTCCGCTGCGGTCGGCATCAGCCTGAGTGTGCCCAAAGGATTTCGCGCAAGTGATTATGATGGGGCAATGGTGGTCCCCCTTCATCTATTCGAGATGCTTCCTTGGTGTTGCCGGGTATTTATTGCGCCGCGTAGTCAGTTATATTCGGACAATTGGGTTGGCGAGTGTGGGAACGAGGGTTGTCGCCCAGACTTTCGCTCACGAGACCGTATATGGGTGATGGTGAGTACGAGCATTGTGGCCATTCATTTGACTAAGTCTCGTAATCATACCCATACAAGTGGTGGTCCAGTTGATGCGGGGAATCCAACCATGAGTCAGGACTAGCTACATTCCCACACGAAGGGGGAACGATCTAGCCGTGAAAGTGTGTTCGTATGAATATCTTAGAGAATACCCATTCTTGAACAGAAGAATCGGCTGTGGAGCGGACTCACGTTTGGTAGCAGGCCATTCACTACTCGCCCTGTTACTCTGCTCCTGGCTCGGCCTTTCTGGCCGAACATCGTACCTATTTTACCAGGCACGTGGTTTGGAGGCGTTCTCCCTTTTTGGCAGACAAATAACCCTCCTACTATTTGGAGATTTATAGGTTGGCTGGAACCCTTAGAAGGTGAATTCCAGCGATCCATTTAGATACTGGTACTCAGAAAATTAAAAATAATGCATGGAAAGTAAATGTCTAAAATAAAAGAAAGCATTAAAAGACTTGTAATTTAAATATTGAAAGTAAGTGTAACAAACATAAATAGATTAAAGTAAATGGCATTGGAATTGAAGGGTTAAAAAATTATTGGCTTGAAAGCTTTAGACAAACATTTAAAATACAATTAATTTAAAGATAAATAAAGCTATGATAGCTTGAACTGAGGCCATGAGAGGCGTCCTTTGATCTATTGAGAAATCTGATATGTTTAAAGATGAGGCTTGTTGTTGGAGGAACCTCGATATATATACAGGATTCGACCAGACTTTCAAGACTTGGAGCAGAAAGTCCTTTACAAAATACTTGGCGTTGAGCACGCCACGTGGATGTCTTTTTTTATTTAGCCAAGTAGGCTTCCTTTGGTTCCATGGGGAATTGACTTTTGGTTTGTCTTTGGTTGAAGAAGGTAGTATCATTAAAGTCCTTATTTGGCATGCAACTTTTTCATCCGATGGTGCAACGTGGCTCTTGATCGACGGTCGATGTTTTTGGTGTTTTTATTTTTGTGGGGGTACTATAGTAGTAAATAGTGAAAAAAACATGTTTAGTAAAAAATGTTTTGTTTTGCATTTATTGAATAGTGGCCAAAGCGGAAGCAATCTAAACCAAACAAATTGAGTCGTGGTAAGATTCTTAAAGACGTTCCGTTGTGTTGGTAAAAATGTTCTTAACGTTTTTAAGTGTGGACACTCTTTAATCATATAAATGTGTTATCAATAAAATTGTAAGCATAAAAAAAAAATAAAAATAAAAAAAAAAAAAATAAATGTGAAAAGCTGGCAAAATCAATAAGAGTTTTAAGACAAGTCTTGACAAATGATATCAGAGTCTTCAATAAAAATAAATAAATAAATAAGGGGCATACACAAATTTACACTGAATTTTAAGAAAGAGTGATTATGATCTACGTCACATAGAGCGGGAGCAAAAGCGAGAACGAATTCGAGAGCGGAAGCGTGAGTGTGAGGGCGGCAAAATTATGTCATAAATAGTGATAATTTGAGCGAGAGTGTGCGCAGAGCGTAAGAGCGGGAGCGCGTTCGGAGCGTGAGAGCGACACCTTTTGTGAGGAATTGTATGACTTAGATTATAAACCACAAATACCAACATTCAATTGATATGTGTATTTTGTTTTCTAGAAGGACCACTTTGACCTCAGACTTACAAATTTTCCTTCACAATTCTATTTTGTTGGTTGATCAATCTGTCATTTAGTACGTATAGTGCAAGACACATCCTTGCAGACAAGCGTTCAAGGCAAGACATTTGAAGTTGGGTGCAGATTTGGTCGGATAAAAATCACACAACAAACAAAAAGAGAGAGGATTGAGATGGTTTTGAGTTCTGAATCTTAAAACAAAAAAGAAAATGTTGAATATATATATCCATCTCCTTTGCACTATTTTATTATTATTATATGACCGTAGATAAATTGGGTGCGTAAATTTCCTACTAATAAAAAATAATAATTATTATTATAAAAAAAAAAAACTACTGACAATTGGGGTGTAAGTGTAACATGTAGGAAAAAATAATGTTAAAGAAGAAGGATCGACAGACCTATGCAGGCATATTGGGCCTCTAGACAATGAAGTTGCTCACCTTCATTTTGGATTTCCAACCCACGGATTCATATTGGGCTCTTAGGCAAGTGCTTGAATTCATTTTGGGTTTCAAAACATTGCTTACATTCAAATTGGGCTTCTAAAAACATTTTACATTTTCTGGAATACAATAGAAAGGAAAGGTTTATTCATGTTTTTCTCTTATGGATAAAACAATTGTGAAATGTATTCTAGAATTTTTTTTCTTCGTTTGGGTAGGTAAGCTTATCTTTGTTCACATCTTTTTTAGTTATTATTATTACAAAAAGTTTCAATTTTCAATCATCCTCTTTTCTGAAATATAGAATTAGCAAGGGCCATTTGTTTTCATTGATAAAATAATAATAAAATTTTAAAAAAGAAAAACAAATAAACATCTCTACTAGTTTTATTGACAATAAGTTAGACATTGTTATCCATGTGTTAGAAGAATTCATAACCTAACTTCAAATGCATCAGATATGTCTTCTTTTTTTTCTTTTCTTTTCTTTTTTTTTAAATAAAAGACTTGTCTCAGACCTACCATGTCCCTTCCCTATTTTGTTGATTTTAATTTGAATAATGATTTAAGAACTTAGTAGTTTTTGAATTTAACTTATGTGAGTGAAGTGGTAAGGCCCATAATGTGATGTCACCATAATATCATGTGATGGATCTCACATCCCTTCTCACATATATTAAATTTGATAATTGTCGGAATTCAGTCCAAAATCACCTCTTTCTATATATATACAGTACAATATACTTTCTAAGTTTGCAAACATAGGTAAGACATGACTTGGCAATGAAGATTGTATAAATTATCCTTGTTACATTAATTCTAATGCCACTCGATATTGCACTGGTCATTAAAAATTGAGTTATTTTGATTGAAATTCCAACCCAATTTTTTCAATTAAAAAAAGAAGAAAAAATTAAAATTTTTAAGAGAAAGTACATTTGGATAGAGGCAGACGCAATCCAAACCAAACAAATTGGAGGAGATGTTCATAATGTTTTTAAGTGTAGATACCCCTTAATCATATAAATATGTTATAAATAAAACTGTAAGCACAAAAAAGAAAGTGTGCAAAATGAATAATATCTACAGAAATTTTAGGACAGGTTAAGTGATAAATGGTATCAAAGTCAATCTTCAATAAAAAAATAAGAGGTCTACACAAATTTTTGCGGGTCAAGCCAACTTAAAATACTGAATTCCAAGAGATGTGCGGGTGAAGCCAAATTAAAATACTGAATTCTAAGAGGGAGTGATTGTCACCCACAAATACCAATATCCAAATTGATATTTCTAAACGACCACTTTGACATCAGACTAACAAATTTTCCTTCGCCGTTCTATTTTATTGGTTGATCAATCTGTCATTTAATACGTATAGTGCAAGACACTTCCGTGCAGACAAGCGTTGAAGACAAGACATTTGAAGTTGGCTGCAGATTTGATCAAAGAAAAATCACACAACAAACAAAAGAGAGAGGATTGAGATGGTCTTGAGTTCTGAATCTTAAACAAAAAAGATAATGTTGAAAAAAAATAAAAATATATATATCAATCTCCTTTGCACTATTTTATTATTATTACATGACCATAGATAAATTGGGTGTGTGAATTTCTTGCAAATGAAAAAAATAAATAAATAAATAAACAAACAAACTGACAATGGGGCTGTAAGTGTGTGGTAACATGTAAAGAATGAATGACAAACCTATGGAGTCATATTGGGCCTCTGGACAATGAAGTTGCTCACCTTCATTTTGGGTTTCCAACCCACAGATTGATACTTGCTTACATTTTACATTTTCTGGAATATAATAGAAAGGAAAGGTTTATAAAGTCTTAGCCATTAAACTACTTTTATATAATTTATTCATTTAGGTTCCGTTTGTTTGAAAGTAAAATATTTTTCAAATTTTTTTTATTTTTATTTTCGTTTTTATTTTTATTTTTATTTTCTGATATTTGGTTGTCGTAAAATATTTACGAAGAAAAAAATATATTAAAATTTAACAAAAAATAACTTATCTATATTTTCGACAAGTTATTTTACATGCCGAGTCTGATGGACTCGACGTCGACATCGACGTAGACCTTTGCCAAACAATGAAAAAGTAAAAATAAAAAAATATTTTACCTAAAAGAAAAATATCCAAAAAAATATTTTAGGTGAAAACAAAGAGAACCTTAATGTTAAATTTATGAAAGAAAGTGGTTATTGGTGTGAAGTATTTTCTGACATCCATTTTCACATGTTATATAATAAAAAGAACACTGGGAGAAGCCTGGCCCAGATAGAGTGAAAAGTTTCCATGGGTAATGGTTGATTCCGGCACGTCTATTCACACTATTTACTTATTTAACGGGGTGCTTTCTATCAAATTTTGACCTTATAGAAAATTATTGTATACTTTTCTGCTATTTTTAGGGTGACCGTTTTCTTAAACAAAAAGACACATACGAACATTGCTATTATATTATATTATTTATTTTTATATTTTAGAATAAAATACTCCATTTGTTTCAAAATAGATGTTCATCTTAATAATATCTTTACATAACATAATATTTAATATAAAAATCTCACTGATTTTGAAGTAATAATTCAACAAAATTGAATTACTAAATATATTTTTAGATGCATGTTCAATAAAAATGTCCCACAAAACCCATATTCATGTTCAAAGATGAGTTTTTTTGGAAAGCGTATGTAACATAATTTTTGTAAACAAAGCATGTGGCACACAAATATTGACTGAAAAAGGTGGTTTAGAATTCTTTTTTTTTTTTTTTTTTGAATTATAATTATTAATTTTGAATTGAAAAGGTGATGATGGTTCAAATTTTAGATAGTTGGATATCCCAATAATGTGGTAAGGGTTTATATGATGCTTAAATCGTAAATTCTTCAAAAAAAAAAAAAAAAAAGATTCAGTTTATGCTTGCATTGGTCTTGGTCATCCGCCATAAGGCTCACGAGTCACGCCTGTGTGGGCTTGAGTGGACTTTGGACTTAGACTTGAAATATGCGAATAGGTTGGTGTATAGAGAGGACTTTTGGATAATGGGTGACACAACTAAAATATGTGAACATTAATTGAAAGGAATATAATGAGACTATCTTTAAGTTCCCCTGTAATTATGATCTAGGTCATCAATGGATGCAACCACAACCCTCTCCACTATTTAGTTTGGTTGGTCAAATGATGTGGAAGACATATATATCACACATACATTGGACCTTCTGACTCTTGCATTCATTAGAACTTGACTCATTAGGATTGTTTTAGATCCTATGTCAGTGTGTCATGTGACTAATGATAGTATAAGATATCAAAACATTGTGCATGAGTCGATTAGAAAACACCAATGACCTACTATATTAATGTAATTCGTTTCATAAAAAAATTTATGCATAGTATTCTTTTTAGAACAATATAGACATCTGACCAAACTAATTATCAGAGATCATATTCATTGTATATGTTCAATACTATACCAAAAATTATCTAATAATTACTCAACTACTTAGATGGAATGGTCTATACTGAATAAGGAATGATGATGAAGTTAGACCAGTTAATAATAGAGATCACATTTTGGTATATATGTTCAATTATTGTACGAGGAGTTATGAGATTCTTCTTCTTTGAAGGTCAATTGTCTAATAACTACTCAACCACCAAATGTGATTGTCATAACTTGTCCTACATGAACTACTGGTGAAGATCATTAATAGAGTTTTCAACAAAATTGGCAAGTTCATAGCTAAATGCATGCACCTCCTCAAATGGGCAAGTTCAAACTCCCAACCTAGTCATTAGTCATGACCTATTCTTCTTACCGGGGTTACCACCAAAAATAAATGAAGAAAATAAAAATTAAATTGTCCAGAAAAAAAATATTTCATGCAGTGAGGGATGAAGTCAGGAAATTGTATTAGTGAGAGCGATTGTGTAATTTTTAATAATCTTAGTGGGGGTAGTAATATAATTTTATAAATATATATATCAAAATAAATAAAATAATAGAGTATATTACTCAAATAATAATAATAATTGCCCCCACTAACTGGTGCGTGAATTACTCCTCGCATGCAGTCGTCACATCAAGTTATTATATATATATATATTATATTGTATTGGTGGGTCTTGGTCACCTGTCTGCCCTCTTCCCACAGTGGACTGAACCGTAAATGGTTTGAACAGAAGATGTGTTTAAGTAGGACGAAGCTAGTACAATTAAGAACTAGGGTTTTAGGTGGCACAAATTAAATGAACATATATTGTAAGGAGGAATTAAAAGATAAGGACAAGTTGGAAAAACGCAGTGCATGGGTGTAAGCAGTACGGAGCTAGCACAATTAATTACTAGGGTTTTTGGTGACACAAATTAAATGAACATGTATTGTGAGGAGGAATAAAAAGATAAGGACATGATGGAAAAACGCAGTACATGCAATAGTTGGTGCTTCCAATTGTACCTCCTCCATTTTTCATTCTTTAATTTCTTCAAAAATAATGTAAGAAGTCATAAATCCAAACTCAATTCATATTGCATTCAATATATATAACTTCACAAATTAAGGTTGTTTTGGGTCAAAATTATCAGTATCTTTTCTTATTTGGATGTAAAGCATTTTTTATTTTTATTTTTTGATGTTTGGTTATCAAAAATATTAATGATATATTAAAAAAAAAAAAAAATTTATAAAAACTTACATATCAATTTTGGTAAGTTATTTTGTACGTCCTACCCGATAAACTCGACTTAAGATACCTTTGTCAAATACAGAATATATATATATATATATATATATATTACTTAAAAGAGTAATATATTTTTCAATCATGAAAGCAAACGGACTCTAAATACAAAAATTGATTTTAACCAAATTCTTTAAAAAACATAACTTAAAGTAAGAACCTAAACATTTAGATGTTGAAAGTTGTTTTGCGATAAATTTAATCGAACAAAAAACATTACACCAAAGCCCTTCATTGATCATACCTATTACTTAGAATGTTTTTCTTATTAATTAGTATAAGGTTGAATATTAGACGACGATACATCCTGTCTATAAGTTTAAATTTTTAGTGTAGATAATAAATGGAGAATGTAATTCTAGAAATAGTTTTATATTTTCAGTTTTTAGAAAACAGAAAATTGTACGAAAATTCTATTTAGTTCAATTTTTTGAAAACATTTTTTATAACTCTTAAAAAAATAGTTTTCTATTTTTTAAAATAATTTTCAAAATTACAAATCAAACATAACCTTAAAGTTATAATTGATGCACGTGTTGAAACTTAATTTGGCTACCCATGCCAGCAACCTTTCCAACCAGAAGATGCAAAGTTTGGTCAATGGTGTGGGAGGCATACCACAAATAAAGTGGCATCATGAGACTGGCATTAATTTGAACTTGACTCCTGCAATTTGTTTCAGGACCAAATGTTGGTGTGTTACATGACTACTGAGAATATACGAGGTCAAAAAAAGAGAGAAAAAAAGACCAACTACAATGCATCTAGTTTCGTCGAAGGATATAAGTAATTATGCTAAACAATCTGTAACAATTTAAATCTTTAAATAAATTGTGATATTAGAGCACGTAAGACTTTGAACTTAAACCTCTTTTCGTCATTTATATGGTTATAGTTGATGCATGTATTAGATCGAAATTTACTGAACACATTTATGATAAATGGATCAATCAACGTCGTACAGCTCAAACTAAAGATTTAAACAAACGGGATTCATATGAAAAAGACCAACTAATTCATTAC
>JAOTQH010266407.1:0-10944 GCA_025631255.1 Cornus kousa | reverse complement strand
CACAAAAAAAAAAAAAAAAAAAAAAAAAGAAGAAGAAGAAGAAGAAGAAGAGAAAATCACCGAAAAAGGAAAGGGAGGAAAATGACTGGGTCATTACACATTGTCTCTCACATTATTGGCATCATTGTCATTGACATTTGTCTCATTATCATCCAGGTTAGTATCATCAAAGTCCATGGCCTCAATTGAGCTAAATTCAAGACTTATATCAGTGACAACCTTGTCAATATGCAAGTCTATCAATCTCTTACAAGCATTTACTTTAAACACCTTTAACACATCTTTATCACTATCCACAGGCATTCTAGCAAAAGACCTATGAACAACAGAAGACAAATACAGTGACAAAGGGACAGTAGGTGGAATATGAGATAAAGCTACTCCTGTTACATCTTTAATAATATCAAAGATGTTATAAAAATTCGGATCCACATCAGTTATAAAAGTTAGGTTCTTCTTGTAGTGAACAAAAATATTATGAATTGATTCCATCATTGTAACAATTAAAATTATAAAATAAAAAAAAATAAAAAAAATTAAACAAAATCTACCCCAAACAATGAACTGAACAACTACCCCCAAATTAGATTATAAAAACCCTAAAATAAATAGAGTAATAATAAACAGAAACCCTAAACTAAATATAGAGTAATAAAAAATAGAAACCCTAAACTAATAAGAAACATCGAAACCCTAACTTTTACATTTTGATTTTGTAAAAAAATCAAGTAGATATTGTAGAAATTTCCACATACCTTTAACCCGGAGCACTTCAATGTCGCAGATCAATAGGTTGGAGTTTGAATTGTTTTCATACGATGTCGCGCAAACCTTAACTCATTTTTTGCAGAAACAAACTTGGATTTGATGCCGAATATGGAAATTGAAATCGTTTGTTGATGCGATCTTTGGTAAATCCCTCTCTTTATCAATGCAAACTTTGGGTTTGGCAGAGCATAAATAATCTTTGTCTCTCTCTCTCTCAAAGTGTTGAAATGATATAAAACCCTAATTTACATTATCTAATATTGATTAGGCATGTGAAAGGACGTCAGTTTTGGGAAACAGATGTACAATGGATGGTAATTTTCCCTCCAAAAGGATATGTATAAGGCAGTTGTGTATAACCGATATAGTGACGTCATGCTTAGTTAATAGCATATTGGTACTTCAGTATTTTCACATGACAACATGAGGGCATTTTAGTAAATATATCAGGTCCATTAGTGTATTTGACGATCCGTCACACATAAGGGAGGTCCGTGTAACATACATTCATTGTTAGGGGAGGTCCGAGTAAATTCCTAAACCATAGAAGAGATCCGTGTAATTATAGTAAACCATAGGGGAGGTCTATGTAAATTACCCAACAAATTTTAAAATAATTTAATTATAAAAATACTTATTATATAATATGTCACCAAACACAGTAACCCCAATTTTTTGACACCTCTATTGACAAAAGAGCTTTATTCTATGCCATACAGCTCTAACTAAGCTAGGTTAGGCTAAGCCAACTGAGCTAAGAACAACACAAAGTTAAATTAGATCTATAGCTATGTTGTGTTGATCGAGGACCCCTTCCTCTTGCAACACCCCTGTTTATAAAAAGAGTGAGAGGTTGGGATGAAGCAAAAGGAAGTTTGGATCTTCATGTTTGCAAATCTCTAATAAGTACTTTCACAATTCAATTGATGCAAGAAGAAAGGGACAAGTTTATTCATTGATGCCCACAGAAAGAGGAATAAGATGAAACAGATGATCCTCAAATGCAATGAAGACTAATATGGTTTTCTGAGATATAAAAGACTAATTTCATTTCCAAAGATATATACAAGCACCAGATGTATAGAATCTTATTTCACCTCTTGTGTAGTGAGAAACACAACTGAATCTATCACATTTATGAAGAAAAACTGCTAATGAATCTATTATATAATGTCTCGATCTGTACAACTTTAGAATCGGTCGTATTCCCAATTTTAAAACCAGAAATATATGGTTGGGACTGGTTTCAAGATCAAGTAATGTTGCGGTTGCAGAGATGGTAACCAGATATGAGGGAGCTTGAGGCAAAGGCAACAAAAGCCAGGAAGGACATCCCGACAGATGCACTAGCCATCTCTGTGAACTCATCTTTCCCCCAGTTCGACACCCAATCATTAACCCTGGTGGCTGCTGATGACGATGCCGATATAAGAAGATATGTCAGTATCTGCAATAGACATCAACCAAAAAAAGTATTCCTTTAGTAAATAAACATACAAACTTAAATTCTGTTGTTAGAAATTAGATGTCAAGCCTGAAAGGTGATTTCTGATAGATGTTGCATAAATCAAGGTCAAGTAATGATAAGAATATAATCACAAAAGATCTTGTAGTGATTTGGCTGTACTACTTGTCCTTCCTTCATAACTGTCGTTGCATGTTATTATGGTGAAGCAAACAGAATCTATATCAGATGGATCAAACACAATTACCACTAAAGCCAAAGTTATCATAAACCTACACCTGCTCTTATGTTTTTTATCCTCAAGTTATCTGCTCATCTGTTATAAATTGCACATCACCAACATAAAAGATGGCTGATATATAATGAAGATTTAACTACTTGCCTGGTCCATAGAGAAATCAAAGTGATAACGGAGGTGGTGAGAGATAACGTGTTTCCCAGTGATCAAATGGTAGGCTAGATCATATGCTTGAAACCCCGAATATACACATGCAATAACAGTCACAGCTAGACAATACCTGTCATCAAACAAGCTCCATCATCACATAAAATCACTCTAGAAAGAAAAAAGGAAGAGCAAACAGGAAAACAATAATAAAAAAAAAAAAAAATACTTGGAATTGTAACTTTAAAAATTATGTTCGAGTTTCATCGTTTGTATCAAACGAGAAAAATTGTGGTATAAATAAAAATTGTTTCATCATTGGAAGGCAATACTTCAGTCAATGGTATCGGTTCTGTTGCATTAAACAAATTAATTGCTAAGGATTTACAAGTAATGTGGATTAATATTGGGTCTAAGAATTTTAATTTTAACAAATAGAGAAGAAATGTCAGTATAAATAAAAATAATGGTGATAATAGTTCAATTTTCTTTTCGTCAAAGCAAGAAGTAGAGAATGTTCAAATTTCTGATCCTGATTCATCATAGTGTTAATGTTGATGCGTCGAGGAAGGACTGAAAATAGAATATACCTCACTGATTTAAAAATAAATAAAAAATCATTTACGAATTGTCAAAAGAGTTCGAAAGAAATTATACGTTTAAAGAGGGAGCTGCACCCCACGGAAGCCAAGAGCATGAATGATTTTTTTGTTGACCCTATAACTGGATGCCACGAATGATAGGGAACAATTCATATCAATAATGAAGAAGTCATATTCTCACATATGAGATTATTAAAGCCCGAGGAACCAAGTTGTTTTCAGTGGGTACTGGGAAAACCAAATATCTTCGAGTAATAGAAAAACTAATACATGATTGAATGGAATCATTAACTAGATTCCCAGTAACTAGGGCTCAAAACTTGCAGCTTAAAAGACCTAGTAAGAGTAGAATAACTAACTATATTTGCTGAACTAAATATGAAATAGTGGAGAGTGCTAATGCAAACAGAAATTGTTGGTAGGTGCCAACTAGCAAATAAAAACAATAGTTGCAAATGAATTGAGTTGAAAGAAGTTTAGCTTTGGATTGTTCAGGCTCAGATCATGTTTGGAAGGCCTGGTTTGGACTCGGCTATGCATAGTTCATCCAACCTTGAGCTTTGCACAACTCGAGCTTGTAAATAATCAATTGACATCCTCAATTCTCAATTGCCACAAAATTGCAATTTTACAATCTTATTCTCAATAGGATTAACAAAAACTGAAGGCTCAAAAGATAAATGAATGTTTGCTTATCCAAATCGGCTACCAGCAGCTACAAGATGAGTGCCAAACTTGCCAGCCACCAACCAATTCAATGTGCCATCCCTATCCCATCATTTTGAAGCTTCCTTCAATTTTATTTATTTATTTATTTATTTTTGGCCACGCGCTTTCATTCCTCATTAATTCTAATTAAAGGAATAGATAGAGTGTGCGATATGACATTAGAGATGAGAGATTCCAGATCTAAAATAGTAGTAGGCAACAGAGATGAGACATTAAGTGTTCCACATGAGGATATAGAGGACATAGATGGGGAAGAGTAAAGAGCAACTCACTTGCAGATTACCAATAATGGAGGGGGAGGGAGGAAGCACATAAGTTTTCTCAAATGGCGAGTCAGTTACGGTTTGGGTATTAGAGAGCTATGAGAAATAGGAGAAAGAGAGATTTCAGATATTTTGGGCGATTAGGATGCATATGAGCTTGGGATTAGGAAGTTGGATTGGGTCTCTTTAGTGAGAGATGATATTTTTATTTATTTAAATTTTTTATTTTTAAGTAGAAGATGGAATTTTTATTTAGAGACAAAAGAGGCCTATAGGGTTACGATTTGAACAAAGGTATCGGATATGGGTTTGATGGTTTATTACTACATTAACGAGCCTATATGAGTCGGACCTAAAAAGAGTCTTAAAAATGAGCTTTAATTGTTTATTTAATGGACAAACATGAGTTAAGCCATATACAATCCAGGCCTGAGTTAAAAGTAGGTTCCTAAATTAGTAAACTGTGACGTTCTTAAGAGTTGGGAAAAAGGAAAAAGGAAAAAGGAAAAAGATTAACATTAGAGCATTGAGGAAGTACAAATAAAACAAGAATAATCAATGATGCTTTTGGGTCCAAGACTCCTTGGAGACTTAAAATAACAAGTTGAAGAATAAACAATGATTGACAACTACTGACCATATTGCTAATTTGTAAGTTCCAATAACCCAATATATTTCAAAATTCTATTACATTTTATTTTTATTTTTTGGATAAATAAAAAATGAAGGGATTTTGTGTTCAACTCATAAATATGTAAGAAAAGTTGACTGTTCAAATTGGATCAAGAAAGCCAAGGAGAAAGAGTAGGCATATAGGCGTAGGGAAGATTAATTTTGGGATCCCTCTGCAACTGAATCCTTCTAAAAGTGGGTTTCATATAACACCAGCACCTTGTTATTTTAAATCCACATATAAAAGCTCCAACCATTCCACCATTAATATATAATTTAAACTGCACAACTTAAATGATTAAACCATATCAATCCATTTGAAATCTATTTATCAGAATAAAGCTTTTGGAATTTGGACCAATTTAGACCTGCTAAAGTCAACAAAAAATCTTGCGCCAACTATTTATGTCCGATTACAGGAATCCTATTTCATCAGTTAAAAATTACACACTTTCATATTTCTTTACCATTTAGACCTACGTGTTCCTTCCCTTAGCAATTTAGCATTACTCTCAATGAAGACCAAGCCACTATTTCACACAGTTGCAACAGTTATTAGTATTCCACTACACTCAATTAAACTATCTTAGTCGCATTTCTCTCATTTTATTTACAAATTCAACCATTTCACGAATAAACTCCTATCATTTCATTTCTTACTGCGCATAATTTTGGAAGTTTCAACATCCATATTTCTAACAGTTTTCGCATTATACCAATTTCAACAGAACATTTAAAAAATAAAAAAATAAATATAAAAAAAATTTATAGAAAAATTCAGATGCTGAATTTCAAAAGATTCTAGCTTCTACCCAATATTTACCATAATTCAAATAGAGATATTTGTCCAAATCTAAAGTTGGTGACTTAAGGAGCAGTTAATGAAGTTTAATTTCAATGATCTCACAATTGTAAATTAATGAGTTTAACTTCAAATATGCACATAAGTACTAGTAACAAAAGTGAAAATTATACTGCACAACTCCAAGACAAGCCCTAGAAAGGAAAAAAGGGGAAAGAAACAGCTTATATTACATAGAATTATATCAATTTAGAGTGACTATCAATTATATGCACAAAAGAAAAATACACATATACACATTCATGTAGAAAAATCAGACCTGTATTCCTTGTAGCGATCAAAGGAGTCTCCACTCCATCCCTGAGTCTTATCAGCAGCCATGACCGAGAACGAAATCAGGCACAAAATCACCTCACAAACCCTAAACCCTAAAGCAGCCCTCTTCACCACCACCTCCTTCCACGACCTCTTCAGTATCGCCGCCACCGCGGCCCTTGACCTCCTCTCCCCACCAGCACCAGCACCACTGCCGTCCTCCCCACCGGCAAACTCCTTCCCTCCGAAGTTCGCCCCCACCTTCGTCACTCCCGCTGCCATATCCTCCCTCACCGACCGATTTATCACCGCCACCGGCGATGCCGGCTTCACTGTAACATCTCCCGGCGTCGAATCCGCCAGGAAATTCAAATTCTCCGGCTTCTGGTGGTTCTCAGGGAGAGATCGGAGGGGAGAGAAGCGCTTGTCGACGGAAACGATCGATTTAAACGGCGGTGGCTTCGGTGGAGACTTGTCCGGCGGTAGCTTCGGTGGCGACTTGTCGGGCGGTGGTTCGGGGTCGTCGGATCGGAGTGGGGACTCGGATCTGAGGGGTGAGTGAAACGAGTCAATCTGACTCGTCTGTGAGTCGGTATCCGACATTGATCTCTTCGACGTCTTGTTGCGAGTGTTTTCTTCCATTTTTATTTTCTCTCACTTTCTCACTCTAGAAAGAAAAAGACGGAAAAGTGAAAGGAAACAGAAGCTACGTTTAGGACGTTGGGAAAGAAAGTGGAAGGTGGTTATATTTATGGACACTCATAAACAAGTGTAGAGTATTGATTCGGTATCCATCTGGTTATAGTTTTTGACTAATGATATGCTGCCACATTGATTTTGGTATGGCATATTACGTTGAAGTGGGAAGAAAGTAGAAGTTGTCATATGCTAGGAAACTGGTTGAGCCTGCACTGAATAATAACTCTGTCAGATTCTCTCTGAGGGGATTCTTTACGTGATATCAATTTGATATAAAACAATTTTTAAAGTTTGAGATTTAATTTGAGAAAATTTAATAAGCCACACAAGTTATTAGTGTTATACTCTCTTATCAAAATGGTATAGGGGTTGAAAGAACCTAAACTAAACTAAAGTAATTAGCCGAAAATGACCTTTAACCACTTTTGATTCATTTACACACATACCCTCCGTGTTGGTCTAAATGTCCTTTTCATATAAATACACTATTTCTCTCTCTCTCTTCTTCTTCTTCTTCTTCAAGGGGAGTACAAAAGAATAAAAAAGACAAAAAAAAAATTATGCGTCAGAAGAGAAAATAGAGACATAACATTACTCTAGGTGTGTGCATTTTGATGCATAAAATGTAAAGAGTTTTCTATGAATATATTTCACACACACATACACACACAAACAAAGATATAACTAAAACAAAGGTGAGGTATCTCCCTACAATCTTCCACAGTCTCTCCGTCTGTGAGGGTTCTCTCCGTCCGTGAGAGTGGGTATGTTTTTGATTTCTTTTGTTCGTTTGCTTTCTTTTGTTCGCTTTCAGCGGTGAGTGTGGGGTTGGTGTTCAGATCTTGGTGGGTTTATATCTGTGATTTCTTCCGTGCTGGCGGATGTCCTATGTATTTCGTTGCGGGTTCTTCCTGATTCCATCTTCGTTTGTGTTATGGTGTTCTCTTTTGGGGGTGGGGGTGTGTGTTTCCGGTTTTCCGCTTTGGTTCTCTGATCCGTTGAGTTGTGTTTTCTCCCGCCGACGGGTTGTCTTGTTCCATCACTGGCGATTTTTCTCATCTCTGGTTCTAGGTTGGCCTAGGTGGTTTCCGATCAGGTGGCGGTGGTCTTGGGTGGTTTTTCAATGGCTGATGGTTGTGTCTTCAAGACTACTAGCTTTTTGGTTCAGGTGGCCTGGCTGGGTTTGTGGTTGCGTTTGTGCTGGGGTACGTGGCTGGTAGGAGAGTGGTGGACCCTTTTGGGTTTCTTTCTTTTATGGTTGCTGCTTTCCCATTTTCCTCCACCTCATATGTTCTTCGTGGCTCTGTCGATACACATGGGTATCTTTGTACTTTGTGTCCAATTTGTGGTGTGGCTTACTGTGCTTTCTTTAGATGCTTTCTCTAAAGGCCTCGCCGTACCGCTTTGGGTTTGGAGCTGGTTGACATGTGGTCTGCTGCGGTCTTTGGTATCTCAGGTTCTAATATGTTATATGTGGCCCAATTATTCTTTTTTTGGGTTTTATAAATACGTTTTTCTCAGTTGCTTCTTCCATCGTCTTTGGGGTTCTGTATTCTCTCGTACGCATACAGTGAGTGGCTTCGTGGGTTTGATTTTTCTTGTTGCTTTCTTTGGGGCTATGGAGGTCCCTTTGGTCAAGCAAATGCGTGGGCTTACCCTTACGCGGGAGGAGACGGAGCAAATACTTATCTTGCCTGATGACACTGCCCAGGGAGTGTTTGTAAGCCGGGATAGTCTGTTTGGTAAAGTTTGGGAGTCCAAAACCATTACTTTGGCCGGGGCAAAGTATACTTTTGGCCTTTTGTTTCACAAGTTGTGGGCTAAGGTGACTTTCGTTGAATCTTTTTCTGCTCGTCTGCCTGTTTATAAAGTGGCGCGAAATTTGTTTCAATTTTTTATTCCGGATCGGGCGAGCCGCCATCGAATTCTTCAGGGCTGTCCGTGGCTGTTTGATGGGCATTTACTATTTTTGAAGGAGTGGGAGGAAGGTTTACTGTCTTCTATGGTGTCCTTTAATTTCTCCCCTTTTTGGATTCATCTGACAGATGTTCCTGCCCCTTATCTGTCGCCAAATGTTGGGCGGTGGGTTGGGAATTCTCTCGGTCGGTGTTTGACAGTTGTGCTTTGGGATAAGGGTACGCTAGAAACTACATAAACTTTATTAAAGGATAGTAGGGCTCTTCATCTCAAGGTGGTTTTGGATATCACTAAATCGCTTCATCAACAAGTGCGAGGTCCATCGTTGGCTGGTTCTCTTTCTGGGTCTGCTAATGTGGTGGGTAAGAAGGCAAGTGTAATGACCCACTCCACCTCATGGTATGATATTGTCCGCTTTGGGCCTGAACCCGCAGGGTTTTGCTCTTGGGCTTTACCCCAAAAGGCCTCATACCAATTAAAGATGACACACTTGCATATAGGCATTTCACCTTTTCTCTACCCCAGGCGATGTGGGACTGTGCACCCGTAGCTTGCCTGTGTGGCAGCCTGTCAGTGTCTCTTGCACCCGCCCACAAGGTCATCACAATCTACCCCCTGGAGGCCCGACGTCCCCGTCGGCACACTTCCGGCTGGGCCAGGCTCTGATACCATTTGTAATGACCCACTCCACCACATGATATGATATTGTCCGCTTTGGGCCTTAACCCGCACGATTTTGCTCTTGGGTTTTATCCCAAAAGGGCTCATACCAATTGGAGATGACACACTTACATATAAGCACTTCACCTTTTCTCTACCCAGGCGATGTGGGATTGTGCACCCGTAGCTCGCCAGTGTGGTAGCCTGTCAGTGTCTCTTGCACCCACCCACCGCACACCCGCCCACAAGGTCATCACAACAAGAATTTCAGTGGGGCATTGCCCTGATTCGATTTTCACCGGTATTGCACCCGACTGTGGCGCCATTGGGAATGCTAACCTTTTCATGTATGCTCAATCGCATTCATTTGGGACACAGTTGGTGCTTTTAGATGGCACTGTGACGTCTCCTTGTTCGGTAGCCAACTGATCTTTTGTTGAGCTATTTTTGCGATGGGTTTTGTTGGGTAGTTATGCTTAGTCTATTTTGGGTTGTTGTTTTGTAAGTGCCGTTGGGCTTGTGTTTACCAATGCTATACAAAAAAAAAAAAAAAAAAAAAATTCTCTTGTCCATATCACCACCACTCTCTTTCTCCATATCACTCCAACCACCCACCCCCATCACCAGGGACGAAACCATAAAATTGTATGAAGGGGGAGATAGTGTAATTTTTTAATAATTCTAGTGGGGGCGATAGTGTAATTTTGTAGATATATTTATCAAAAATATAAATTAATAGGTTATATTAGTTAAAAAAAAAAATTTAGTGGGGGCAAATCCCCCACTAACCTCTGAATGGCTCCGTCCTTGACCATCACCGCTACATACCACTAATGTAATTACCAATTATTCTTATTAGGGACTACTAAAATGTATGAAGGGGAACAAAAATCCACCACCAACCTCGACCACCACCTACTAGTAAGACATCCTGACGACCCCTAGAACCTATCTTCTCCGGCTACTACCATGTCATTTCTGGCAAAATAATCCAATAAGTTCTTAATCTTTTTTCTCCTATAGTCCATCAATTGGCTGAATCCTTCTACTCTAGTGAAGACAGACCCAGCAGAAACTAGCTCCTCCCATCCATTTTCGGTGAACTTTGACTGACCCAATGGCGAGCTCTAAGCTATCAAGACCCACATCAGTGAAGCTTTCATTTACCTCAACCCAGTTCTGTCTGGTGAGCTTCCGATTCATCCACATCAGGCGAACTCAGTTCCAGCATGTTACAGTCATGGTAAACAACTGTTCCGACGAGCTTTAATAACGTCTAAGGCCGGCCAAGCTTCGTTCCATACCATCTATTCCAGCGATCCTCTTTGTAGACCCAATTGTTCCAGTGATCATTGACTCAAATTTGGTGTTCTAACGAGCTTCAATAACATCTCAATCTAGTTGTTTGTTGGAGTTGGGGTATATGCATTATTTCTAAGGTTTCAAAGTCATAACCAGTGAATTAAAATCTGTACAGAGAAGGTAGAGTAGAGAAAAAGGGGTTGGTGGTTGGTGATGATATTTGTAATGACCCGGATTTTCACGGGTAATTTTTTTCCGTTGTCTTTTCCCTTTTGGGATTGGTTTCTAATTGATTAGTGTCATCTTGAGTGCTCTGGAGTGACTTCTGAGACTCTTTTCAGTGGATTGACAACTTCCTTTGAGGA
>JAOTQH010266371.1:0-10946 GCA_025631255.1 Cornus kousa | reverse complement strand
ATGTTCTGTCGAGGTACCATGGCTCATGAGTGTTCGAGGACCTTGGGCTCGAGGCTTAATCAGCCTGGTTGATGCCAAGGCTTGGGAGTGCTCGAGGGCTTTGGACTCGAGGCTCGATAAGCCTGGTTAATGTCAGGGTAAGTGTTCGAGGACTTTATACTCGAAGGTTGGTGGGCCTGGCTAATGCCAGGGCTTTGCGAGTGCTCGAGGACTTTGAACTCGAGGCTTGGTAGGTCTGGCTAATGCCAGGGCTTTGCAAGTGCTCGAGGGCTTTAAACTTGAGGCGTGGGCCTGGTTAATGCTAGGGCCTTGCGAGCACTCAAGGATTTTAAACTCAAGGCTTGGTGGGCCTGGCTAATGCTAGGGCTTTGTGAGTGCTCGAGGGATTTAAACTCGAGGCTTGGTGGGCTTGGTTAAAGCCAGGGCTTGATAGTGCTCGAGGACTGTGAACTCTAGGCTTGGTGGGCCTGTTTAAAGCCAGGGCTTAATAGTGCTCGAAGACTCTGAATTCGAGGCTTGGTGGGTCTGGTTAATGCCAGGGCTTAACAGTGCTCGAAGGCTCAATCTTTGAGGCTTAATGGGCCTAATTGAATACTGGGGTTTATGGGTGCTTGATGTCTTTACATTCGAGGCCTGGTAAGCCTGGCCCTAATGCTAGGTTTTATGGGTACTCGAAGTCTTTGGACTCGAGGCCTAGCCTTTTAAGTGTAGGGCTTGTTGTAGAGGACTTTCCACAAGCTTAACTTTTACTCATCATGTTCAACACCCACATTTAGTCCCCCGCTCGTGTGAAAATTAGAGGATTATCGGTGCGCGTGCAAGATCTGAAGGGTTGGTATGTATTTATTCAAGAGAAGTAGGGGAGTCGTCATATCCGAAAAGATAAGATAAGTTATTAATGCGCTATTGTGGCGTCGGTTTAATGGTATGGGTTCCCGAGACATGCCTTTTTATAAAAAGAGGGGTGGGGGAGGGGTTGTGGTGGCTTATTTAAAAAAATAGAAAGCCCCTTGCTTAACCTGGTTAGGCAATTGAGATCTTGCAGATCTTTAGCACCATTGTTTCCGGTGAAGGGCCTATCGGTGTTGAAAGGTTGTTAAAATGGCAAAAAAGAAGAAGGAATTGAGTAAGAAAGATTGTCCACCACCACATGTTCTGGCAGATTCAGAATGGTATCGTGCGCCATTCTTTGGGAAAAGTGTCATGCTTTGGAGGTGGGTAGACAGAAGTGGTGGCGCCGGTGAACCACTAGAAGTTGCAGAGTTAATGGAGGAAGAAAATACAGATATATCTTCCTCTTCACGTATACCAGCAGACACAATTTTGAGATTTTGCGTGGAGCAAGGGAGATATCCTTGGTCCTTTGTGAAATTCATGAACCACACGAGTCCATGCCATGGCTGGGAGGGGTGGACTGATGCGATACTTGCGAATGCAGAATACAGGCGCACCCTTGAAGTGGTGGGGCTGCTTCCAGCAATTAAATTGTTTCGTCACCTAAGCATCCCTCGCGATATCGTAGGTATGTGGGAGCTAATCTCGAGGTGGAGTACAAGTTCGCATACTTTTGTTACTGCGTGGGGTGAGTTCACTCCCACGATTGAGGATGTGCACCAGCTATTAGGCTTACCTTTCCAAGGTATGGAGAATCCTGGTTCGTGGGGACTAAACGAGGTTGAAGCAACATTAAATGATAATTTGGAAGAGGCATTAGATAAGTCTAAATGCTTTGGTACTTTGTGGGGTAGCAAAGGGGCACGCCGCGAAGCGAGGGGGACCAAGGCGCGCAAAAGCACGATTGGCTCCTGGGTGCGCTATAATTTCAGAGATTATCCTTTGAGCCAAAAAGGCTTGTCGAAGGAGGGGAAAGAGGGTATTCCTGGCCCATGGGTAGCTCATCCCTCGAATCTGGCTGCCTACTTATTGTGTTGGCTATCTCGCTATATTTTGGAAGGCACTCCGGAAGATGCTCCTCTACCTCGCTTGCAAAGTCTTGCTGTGAAGCTAGCGTGTGGGATTAAAGTGCCACTCGCACCTTTATTTCTGGGGACCTTATATCACCGTCTGGATATGGTGGTAGAGGACTGCGCACGCTCTGTAGGGCGCTATGTGCACGACTCGTACATTTCCACTTTGTTTTTACAAATGTTTCTCTATGAAAGATTTCAGTCCTACGCGCCAGCAGCACTAGGTTTGTCCTTTGATGAAGCTGTTGTTCGAGGGTGGAGGTGGCATGGGCGAGCTCCAAAAGGACGGCTAAGTTACTCAATTGATCAAAGTTTTCAATTTGTTTCGCGTCCCTATGTTGATACTTTGTCTGGTGCTTTGACTATGGCCATGTATTTTGATAGAGATGAACATGTCCCTGCTGGTGCCCATCGACTGCAGGCTAGCGAAGTGCTAGTCTTTTTATTATGCACAACCCCGGGATATCTGCCAGCCTTGTGGGAAGGGGAAAACCTCGTGAAGACCTATAATCCTCGAAGGGTACCTCTTCAATTTGGTTATGACCGTGGAGTGCCATCAGAATACAGATTCGTAGAGAGCGAGGATTCCTTCGAGAGAAGCTTTGACAGATTTCTAGCTACGCATACTGGATTGCTGACGGAAGGGGTTGGGGCCTTGTTTTTACCAGGGAGGGGAAGATTTCCCTTGTGCACCGAGCTGGCGCGGTCGTACTGGGCCATCCACCTTACTAGGTGGAAAGATTTATGTACGAGTCCAGCAGAGCGTGTCAAGGCACGTGTAATCTATGCAGTGGATTATTCACTAAGGCCTCCTATTGCGTTTGATAGGGGCTATTATTGCTCTTTTGTGCCCCTCGCGGACGTGCCAAGCGGGAGTGCGCAAGATGAGCCCTCACAGCCTTTGCAAGCTCAGGAGACATCAGCACCAGAGCTGGCCTCAAGAAGTACTACTCGGAGGCGTAAATCACGAGCGACATCTCGCGTGAAGGGTGGACCTCCTTTGAAGCAAGTAGCTGTGGGAATCGCATCGTGCACAAGGGCTAGCACAAGCGAGGCAACTGCTAATCCTTCCATTACAAGTATACCTCATCCAACGGCGCAGCCTCCTCATATTTCCCTTGTGGATTACGAGGACGAATCTGATAGCACAGATGAATCCCTTCAGGATGTTGAAGGCCAGTCCTTTGTTGGGGAGCATGGCTCAATGGCTGATGCCTTTGGACCCACTGCTGCTGGGGGTCGCCTATTCCAGCGTGTGCGCGAAGGTGAACCAGATTCAACTGTGTATGAAGTGAGCTCTGGCGAGGTACTTCTTGATGACAGAGATTTTGCTAACTTGCCTCCTTTTGACTTTATGCAAGCTTTGGGTGAAAGTGCGTTGGATTATTGTGTTCAGGATGTGCCGACACGGGCGAGGACAGAAGAAATGGAGCTCGCAAATCCCTTAAGTATCTCACCGCTTGTGGTGGTGCGCAATGCGCCTGTTCGTGAGCATGCGGCAGCCGTGGCAGAGATGATGCGAGGGTATTCTCGCGAGGGGGAAATACCCGTAGAAGATGCACACGGTGACGAGGAGCCGTATGTTCATGATGACCCTATCATTGAGGAGAGCGAGGTCGAGACATCGTCGTCAGACGAGAGTTCAGAGGGAACAGTGGAGGAAAATGTTGAAGTAATGGAGGAGGATACTTTGGGAGTACAAAATACTCCCTCAATCCAAGGAACTCATCTTTCAGATCCTGAGGCTCATGTGGGGAGAGTTCTTGAACAGGTAGAAGTTAGACACACCTCGCCGGTGGTGGAGGTTGATCAAGCGCAGGAGGCAACGCATGATGCTCGCGTCGAAGAGTTACTCGAGGATGCAACTACGCGGGACTCACCTTTGGGTGTGACACAAGATACTTCCACCCGGCCCTCACACGTAGTAGAAAATATGGATGTCGAGGTGATGGGTGAGGAGAGGTTTCGGACTTCTCCAGTTATTGCAACTGAGGCAGCTCCTCGCCTATCAGAGCAAGGTGCAACTGAAGAAAGGGGAGATGTTGCTGCGAATGTTGAAGCATATGATAGGAATACCGCAGAACAGAATAACGCTACCCTAGAGGTAACATGGATGGGTATGCGACTGCCCCGCACTTATACTTTGCTACTAGAAGCAGCCTTGACTCATCACCCTAAAGTTTCGTTGTTCTTATCCTCGCGGCATGTGCTCGTTCAGCAATCTATGTATTTATGCCTTGGTAAAATTTTAGAAATTTTTGTAGAAATTGAGCAGGGTGCAACCGATGAGGAACTTGTAAAAGAGGCTACACTCTTGCTGGAGGATGTGTCGAGACTCGAGGTTCCAGTTGGTTGGTTGCAAAGCCGTCTCGCAGTTGCTGAGAAGTGTATAAGGAGAAGACTACTTATGCCACGTCTTCAGGAGATGCGAGGTCGTGTTGCACAATTGGAGAATGAACTTGCGAGGGAGCAGTCGGACTTATCAGCGATGATTACACACTTGGAGGAGCTTGACGCGGACTACTCTCTTCTTTCTTCATATGTAAACTAGATTGGTAGTATTTTGACTTTGTATCCAAAATTACCTTTGATGTAAGAATGCTAAAAGCGAATGAAACGATTATATTCTGTTGTGTGATGTATGACAAAAGTACGCATTTTGTTTTCATAGCATTTAGAATACAGATGACTTAGCAAAAATAATGCTTAAGCCAAATATTGTTAACAGGACTTGTCTTAGCTCCCTCTAGGGTGCAGTACCCACTTTTACTTGACGTTTTAACCACATAGGGCCCCTCCCAATTGGGTGTAAACTTTGGGGCTGAAAGGCCTTTCATTACATGAGAGGCTGCTTTAAGTACAAGTTCCCCTTCTCTGAATTGGCGAGGCCGGACATGTTTGTTAAATGCTCGAGCAATGTTGCGCTGGTATTGCCGCAAATGGTGAAGAGCTTCCTCACGTCGTTCATCGAGGGCCTCTAGCTCGTCATCTCGAGACGTATAAACCTTGCTTCGCGAGGCTAGTTGGGCTGCAGGGATAGCTATATCCACAGGTAGGACAGCCTCTGTCCCATAGACAAGGGAAAAAGGGGTCTGCCCTGTTGATCGTTTGGCGGAGGTACGATAAGCCCAAAGCGCGAGAGGCAATTGATCCACCCATTTGGTGGGACTTTCTTCAAGGGTGCGACTCAGGATGCGAATAAGATTCTTATTAGAAGCCTCGGCTTGACCATTACCTTGTGGATAATAAGGAGAAGATCGCTTATGTTGAATGTTGTACCGCGTAAGAAGCTGCCTGACTTTGGTATTAACAAAAGGGGTGCCGTTATCAGTGAGGAGGTTATGCGGGATTCCAAAACGGCAAATAATGTACTCTTGTACAAATGCGGTAACAGCGCTACCAGTGGCACGTTTGAGAGGAATGGCCTCGATCCATTTGGTGAACAATTCGGTTGCTACAAGGATCCACATATGGCCTCGCACCGGTGGGTGAATTGGGCCAATGAGGTCGAGACCCCATGTGTGAAATGGCCAAGGGGTTTCAATGGAATGGAGAGGTGTGGCCGGTGTGTGTACTTGATGGTGGTGATGTTGGCAGGGCCTACATTGCTGTACATGAGCCTTAGCGTCTCGTTCCATAGTAGGCCAGTAGAAACCCTTAGCTAGCAGGTGGGAAAAAAGCTTTCGTGCGCCTTGGTGCTCCATTGTATGGCAACTCTTGAGTGCTTCATCACATTCCTCTTTGGAGAGGCACTGAAGGAACGTACCGTTAAGAGTTCTTCGAAATAGCGTACCTTCACGAAGCTCGAATCGCAAAGCTTTCCTTTTGACTTTCGCGGCCGCGTTTTTGTCATCAGGGAGCACACCATGCGACAGGAAGTCGATGTACGGGATGCGCCAATCAGCGATTTCCAAAACATGAGCCTCGCTCTCATCAAACATGGCTTGACATCTTGGACAAACACGTTGCAGAGTGTTGGCTTGTGTGGCCATCTCAGGCCAAAAAAAACCTTGACGCTGAAGGCGTCGATGTAAGGCGAGGGGCGTTGCACAATGTTGCTCGTGAGTTATGCGAAGTACCTCTTCAGCCTCGGTGGGGTCTAAACATCGTGCCAATGTGCCACCTGGTAAGCGAAAATACAATTGGCCCTGTATCAGTTGGAAAAATTTTAGCTGTGAAATAGGCATTGGTCCTTTCATGTGCTGGAGCTGGCTAATAATCGGGGTGCGCCAGTCGGGCGTCTCGCTTGATTTGGACGGAAAGAATTCAGCAATTGAAGTTGGGCCGATACGCTTGGTAATATGTACTTGTGTTGTATCGCCCGCGATTGTGAGTTTGGAAGCCAAAGTTGCCAAAGCATCAGGATATCGGTTGTTGGAGCGAGGCACATGGGTGAACCGTACTGAGGAGAATCTTGCGAGGAGCCGTTGTATGATTGTACGGTATGCTGCTAGTGCGGGCTCGTGAATAGCGAATTCACCGGTGACCTGCTTGATTACCAATTTAGAGTCTCCACAGATGCAGAGCCGGGAGATGTCTTTGTCCAGCGCAACGAGAAGGCCGAGGATAAGTGCCTCATACTCGGCTTCATTGTTAGAACATTGGAAATCGAGTTTAAAAGCTGCTGTGACCTGTTGGGTTGGTGATGTGAGGACAATACCCGCTCCTCCTCCCATGTTTGTGGAGGAGCCGTCAAAAGCGAGTTGCCACTCACCCTGATCGGGCTGTGCCGCTGCAACCTGCAGGTCATCAAGAGGTAGACTGTCAGTTACAGGCTCATGCTTTTGTTCAGGAAACTGTGCGAGCAGATCAGCCAGCGCTTGACTCCTGATCCCTTGTGGGGTGCGGCAGGTAATGTCAAACTCAGTGATGGCAAGAAGCCAGCGCGATGCTTTGCCTGAAATTATGGGCTTGGTAAGCAAGTGTCGATAAGGATCACACCGCGTAACTAGTCGTACAGGATGAGCCATGAAGTAGTGTCTGAATTTTTGCGCTGCAAAGACAAGCGCGAGGCAATGGCGTTCAATGGCTGTGTATCGAGTTTCTGTGTCTCGAATGAGACGACTGAGATAGTAAATAGGGCGTTCCTGCCCTTCAACATCCTGCGCGAGCAAAGCACCAATGGACTTGTCAGTAGAAGTAAGATACAAGAGCAGAGGTTGACCCTTTATGGGCGGGTGCATTGTAGTTGGGGAACAGAGGATTGATTTGATCTTGTCGAAAGCCGCCTGGTGCTCTTTAGTCCAGACAAATTTAGCATTGCCTTTGATGAGTGAACTAAAAGAATGGGAGACCTCTGCCAATGCTGGAATGAACCTGCGCAGGTATGAGACCTTGCCCAAAAAACTCTTGAGTTGCTTGAAAGAGCATGGAACCGGCATGGCTACAATTGAGCGAGCTTTAGTAGGATCCAGGTCGATTCCCTGGCGATGGACCGAGAAACCAAGAAAGTTGCCACGGCTTACCCCAAAAGCACATTTGAGGGGATTCATGCGCAGATTGTACACACGGCATCTTGTAAATACGCGGCGCAGGTCCTGAATATGGCTGTCGCGCTGCTTGGACTTCACCACCAAGTCATCAACATAGTCTTCCACTGTGTGATGCAACATATCATGGAAAATGGCGGTCATAGCTCTCTGATAGGTGGCACCTGCATTCTTTAGCCCGAAAGGCATGACAGTGTAGTGGAAGTTACCCAGCGGTGTCCGGAACGCAGTTTTGTGAGCATCTTCCGCGGCCATTTGGATCTGGTTGTACCCACTGTATCCATCCATGAAAGAGAAAAGAGAGTGACCAGCTGTCGCATCAACCAAAGTGTCAATTATGGGCAAGGGAAAATCATCCTTTGGACACGCCTTGTTTAGATCGCGAAAATCTACGCAGACGCGTATTTGCCCATTCTTCTTCTTTACAGGAACGATATTAGCGAGCCAAGTAGGATGCACAATGGGCCGAATGAAGCCAGCTAGAAGCAAGTTTTCAACTTCTGCTTTGATTTGAAGCTCGAGTTCTGGGCGAAAGACCCGAGGGGCTTGCTTGATAGGGCGTGCTCCAGGTAGAGTGTTGAGGTGATGCGTCACGAGTTGTGGGTCTAAACCTGGCATCTCACTATAAGTCCATGCGAAGATGTCTGAGAATTCCTGCAAAAGGGAAATAAGACAGTCTCGCAATAATGGATCTAGTTGCGAGGAAATGAAAGTACTTCGTGGCTCATGCCCTTCGGGGGCAAGGTTAACTTCTTCTAAATCCGGGGGCTGAAGGTGTTCCGCTTCTATGGTTGTGGGCTCAACAACTGAACTAGCGGAAGCTGAGCCCGCGCACCGTCATAAACGATACACGTAGCGTCCATCTGGCAATCGAACTCGCTTGCATTCCCGAGGGGTAGTTGCGTGTGCGCTTCGGCGTGGTTCGTATGGCCGTGGTGGGTGAAAGATTCCCTGCTGTACTTCCTCCCATCGAGGTAGGGGGGTGTGAACGATGTGAGCTTCGCCTTCCTCAGCGTCATCATCTAGTTCGTCAAAGAAAAGTGCTTCAATGAAATGAGCTTCGTGCTTGGCGAAAGGCTTATCTGAGCAAGGGACTGTGATAACCTTGTTACCGAGCACTCCTTTGAAACATTGGTGATATGTTGAAGCGACAATGCCGAAACGATGCATCCAAGCCCGCCCTAGCAGGATGTGGTAAGAAGTTTCTGCATTAATAACATGAAATTTTGTGGGTGCTCGGAACTTACTGACTGCAAGATCAACGTTCACGTATCCAAGGGTCTGATGAGACTCGTTGCCAAACCCATACACTTCTATAGCTTCTTTGATGAGCCGATCGCGGGATAAACCGGCCTTTTCAAAGGTTGCCAATGGCATGATGTTGATAGAAGAGCCATTATCTAGAAATGCACGTCGGAACTCAGTACCATTGACATACGCAGTAACATAAAGGGGGCGATTCTGCGGGGTAGAGATCCGTTTATCTGACTCAGTAAAAGAGATGGCCAGCGAGGCCTGTCGTGAACCATGTTGGCTCGACGAGGTTGTCGCACAACATTCCTCACCATGTACTCCCAATTCAACCTTGGAGGCAGGGGGATTTGTTTCGGCTATTTCGTCGTAACAAGTAACCATAGCGACACCATGGTGGCGAGGATAAGGGTTGCGACGAACATCTTTTGGGGCGGTTACCTCAAGGTCACCTCCTTCGAGCCTTTGCTGAAAAAGTCGCCTCAAAGTGCGGCACTCGCTAGTTGGGTGCGATGCGGCTTGATGGAAGATGCAAAAGTTGGGACTGGCCCGTTCTTGCGCGGTGGGCTCCTTACGAGGGGTTGGTAATACAACCACACCATGCTTGACCCATTGCTCGAGGGTACTGGCTACCTCTTCTATGCGCACCGGAAAGGGAGGAGGATCAGTGGCTCGCTCCGCGCGAGGTCCTTTGGACTTGCTGTCCACTTCTCGACGTTTCTTTGCCTTGTCGTTGTTGACTGGGACTGGTGCCTCCTTGCGAGTGACCTGTCTCGAAGTTTCTGCCTTGGAAGGTACCAAGTCTTTGCAAATGTTCCTAACTGCAGTAGTTAGCTCGCTGAAGCTGTTCAGCCCTAAGTTGACCAAATGGACTCGGTAGGTCTTGTCCATACCTTGAATGCAAATGTCAACTAAGTCCCTCTCGCTGCTACCTTCGAAGCATTCCCTCGCTCGAGCCTGGAATCGAGTGATGAACTTGAGAGGCTCCTCGTTGTACTCTTGGGTTTCTTTTGTGAGAGAGAGGGTTGTAACACGCTCAACAGCCTGACTGAATTTAGCATGAAACTTTTGAGAAAGTTGCTGCCATGTGGTTATTGAATCTGGCTCAAGGCTTCTGAACCACCTGTAAGCAAGCCCCGTAAGAGACTTGGAGAATTCCCGGAGGCGTAATACTTCATCATGGCTATACTGTCCGAGGGACTCTATAAACCGCTGCAAATGTTCATCAGCGTCTCCCTTCACACCATCATACTTGGGAAACTTTGGAATGATGTACCCCTGGGGGTAGGGGGTCTGAGCCAAGCTTTTCGGATACGGTGGCTCGGTACGCAAGACCAAGGCACGTGCCGCAGACGGTGCATTCTTCAAGAAAAAATCTCGTAGCATGGATTCAGTGACGTATGCTGGGGAAGGGTCAGCTGGCGGCGTGGCCTGGGCCGGGACAGGTTGTGAAACTGCTTGAGCATGTGTCGGCGGGTACCACAGTGGTGGCACATGGGTGGACGAGCTATCGGGACGGTCGTGTTCATGCAAAGCTACTCTAGCAGGAGAGCTAGTTTTGGCTCGTGCAGTTTCCATAATTAGGGCTTCTAGTCTGTCGATACGATTATTCAGGTCACGATTAGACTGCAGCAATTCCTCATGGACAGAAGGAGCAGCTGAACTTTCCAGTAACGTGATGTGAGGTGCACGAGCGTTTGAAGCGTGCGACGGGGCCTGAGATTGGGGAGGAATGTCCCCACCTCCCCCAACGGAAGGCTCCGAACGCTGAGCCTGCATCTCCTGTGATTCCATCTGCTTATACCGATATCCCCAGTGAAGTCGCCAAAATGTAGGGGTTCGTTTTGTTAAGCAATCAAATCAAGATAAATAGGTGATATCAGAAGTATAAATATGAAGGAAAAACAGGGGAGACACCTGGTGTTAGGAGGAGGAGAAGAAGACCAATTATACAAAATTTTAGATGGTGATAGGGCCGGTGTACCATATCTCATGACAGCTTCTCTATCCTTTCTTTTTCATTCATGGGATAGTGCTATTTATAGGCTCAGCAACCATCGGTCATTGACTAATGGTTTCTTCTGTGTATGCTCCTGGTCAGGATCACGTGGGTGGTCTGGGAGCCTGAGGGGTCTTATCCCTCATCGAGCCTTGCACTGAGCTTCCCCATTGCTTCTCCCCTAATCGGGGCATTAAATGTTGCTTGGCCGCCGGTTGGCTAAACCTGACACGGCATTAA
>JAOTQH010266360.1:0-10947 GCA_025631255.1 Cornus kousa | reverse complement strand
AAGGAGTTAACTTTGAGGGAGGTTGGTGTAATTATTGAAACGTCAGGGGTACTATCTGTAATTAGACTTAACCTCGAAAAAGGTAAGTGAAATTATCCCTATTATTATTATTACTTTAACCTCCTTCAAATTTTAGTGGTATGCTCAAGTCAATTTATTAATCAAAATTTATAGACAATTTTGTTATTTCTATTTAAGAATTTTGTTTTCAAAATTGGATAAATTACATATGAGTCAAGTGAATTTCAGATTAATAAATATTTGTAATATATTATTAACTAATTTTTACACTCAAAGTCATCTTATATAATTTAGAGGAAGTTAAAATAATAAATATTGATCAAACTATCATATATAATTTGTTTAAACTTTATGGAATGTTAATGCCATTTATCCATTTATAATTGAGGAAGGGTTGAGAGATTTTTAAAGAAATACATCCACTTTATGTAAATCTTCTTAAAATACACGACCAAGTCAAAATTTTATTTTATTACTTTTAAGTTAGTTGATTACTCCTATTAAGTTTGCAATTCAATAAAATGACTTCTCTCTTCCCCTCCCCCTTCGAGTTTACCTACTAAGTTAAAAATTGTCCAAGTTCTCATTATATTTTTCACTTATGACTTAAGGATGCATCGCTTAAATCGTGCTATATCATTTTGGTGGAAAACAAATATAAGTATAAAGTTTAAAAAAAAAAAAAAGGCTTAAAAAATAAATTTTTTTTAATACGTCTAGTATTTAGTCACTTAGGTGATTTTTGATCAAATTAAAAATTAAGAATTGAAAATTTAAAATAGTGAAGTTTGTTTTATTATATTTTTTTTAAAAAAATTCAGGGTTTAACATTTAGTGATAAATGTTGTCTTTGTTATTTAAAATTTTACCGCATTTTAAGTGGTGCTTAGCATTTTTAGCTATATTCAATTTGTGTTAGCAAACACAATTAATTGAATAAGTGAATTAAACACTTACTAAATTATCAAACAACACCTTAGTGATACGCCAACATCTCAAATGACATGATGTACCTCCAATAATATAACGCGACAAATTTTATGGATGGTGCATTTTCGTTGGGTCTGATGTACCAATGGCATGGTCTACCTTGTACACTTAATATATACTTGTGTAAAAGAAAAAAAAAAAAAATTCATCAATTATAACTTGACATGCAAATAAAAATCTGAATAAAGTAGACCCATTTAATTAGGCTTTGAGTTGTAATTAGTTGACTCTATTTAGTTCCGGACCATATAAAAATTTCTTCAATCAAAGAAACTACACTTTCTTTTTCTCGGTGAGAAATTATTATGATTTTGCATCATGTAATAATTTCTCCTTTTTTTTCAATTGTTAACAGATAAACCACTAAAAGAGGCCTTTGGGTCTTCAGTTGGGCAACTCAAAGCCCAAAAGGACCTGGGTATTTAAAACCTTGGAGGGCTGCGCCCAAGAACTGTTGTTCCAGCCCGTTTTGGCCGTATTTAAATATAAATTGCCTTCGTTTTCACCATCAAAATCATATTTGCACCTGTACTTCGCTCCTCAAAGGTTCGGAGATTCCTACCATTCTATGGCTGCATGTGAGTACCCCTTCCTTCATCTCTATATGTGTGTGTGTTAGTGTGTGCTTAAATATAGTTTGCATATTAGTATCTGACTCATATTATCATCTTGTTTCTATGAGCAGTTATCTGATTTTTTATTTTTTTTTTTAAAATTTTATATTTTAAATTTGAATAGTGAATTAGGGTTCTTGCTCTCTGTTGCTTATTACTATACATCTTTATTCTTTTGGATTTCAATCGATCACTTATTTAGGAACAGTACATTATACATATATATAGATATGGGTAGGTAAGAGTACAATATATTTTGTTGACACTACAATTTATTTAATGGTTGTGTTCTGGGTTCCTAAATCAGGTGGTTTTGGAGCTTCAACTGTTAAAGTTTCAAATTTGGGATTTGTAAATACCAAATTGGGTACACTGCAACAATTGCATGGTCTAAGAACTCGAGTGCCAATACGATATAGGGGATTGGTGATTTCGCGGAAGTTGAAGAAGGCATTAATTGGATGCCATTCCTTGTCTTCCAAAGCCGAAGGTAAGTGATTTTCAACTATGCAGTGATTATATACACTACCAGAGTTAAGATCTTTTTGGATCATTCAATAACTACAATTGAGTTGCAACAAAATGAATATATATCTGCACACACTGGGCATGCTAAAATTTATGCCTGATGTCGAATTTCAAGAAGATTGGTCAAGATGATATGCAAATTTTATTATTATTTTTCAAAGGTACATACAGCTTATAAGGGTATTTAGTAAATTTATGCAATAATTTAATAAATGTGATTGAATCGTTTATATTAGTTATGTTGATATTCATTTGTTCAGTAAATTTGTTTGTTAGCATTCATTTGGGTATTGATCCTTACATTAAGATAACTTGCTAATTATTTATGAAAATGTATTGGTTGAAGAGGATACCGTGGTAGTTATAAAGGACCCAGGAAAGGGATTGGAGGGTGATGATATCAGGTTGGCATGAAGTTACACCAAGTTCACTTCTCTACAGAAGCTGTAATTGTTTCATGTTTCTTTTTTGTTGTTTATAGAATTTCAAATGATTCATTATTATTTTTACTCTTGTTGCTTGCATGTTGAATTTTGAGATCCAAGGATTATGTGAAACAGTTGCTAAAGACACTTTTGTACTTCAAAAAACAATTGATTGAAAATATAACCTTTGAAATACGATGGTAAAAGTCATTTTCGTACTTCTACTAAAACTTTTCTACTTGCCAATTAAAAGTTTGTATATATGTATATATAATTTGTGTTGTTGTATAATGTGTATATATTTTATGTAGCCATGACCAAAAAGTGAAAAACCCTTACACTTCTGTGGCCCTAGACCCTTAGGCAAGTTCCCACGCAAAGTTTGCTCCTAAAACATTGCCAACTGAATTCCTTTGGGCAGCACATGAAACTTTTGATTTACTGATTTTTAATGGTTAGACTGCTACTTGAAGCTAAACATTGGAAGTGTACAACATAGACAAAAAGATATGTTACTAAAATTGTAATTGTTCACTTTAAGTTGACCCCAGGAACATTCTCTAAGAAGTTCTATGGAATGTCTGTTTTAATACTATATCACCTAGTTCATTTCAACAAACGCAAATAATAGAATTGGTAGCGTGCAATGTGATCCTGGGCAGGAAAACTTCTTTTTATTTTTACAAGCCTGGGCAACCAAACTTGTCTTGATGATTGCGTTATTTTCACTCCATAATTCACAACCTGATGTGCTTGACAAATCACATTGATAACCCACTTTACTTTATTTTCCTTTTCTGATATATAACATTTTCTGATATATAACATTCTGTGGTTTATGATGTGTAAAAGCATGGCTATATTGTTCTATTGCAATAGGAAGAAGCTCTATGGTGTGTTGTTTCCCGAAATGGGTATTCTATATGTTCCTTTGATTGCTTTGTCTAGCTTATTTGATTCGTTTTTTTATTGATGACATAGCAGATGCTACAAATTTAGAAAATGATTCTGAAGAAGCAAAATCATCTGATATGATAAGCCAACTCATTCCAAACTCGTTTGAGGTAAGCTCCTTGCTATTTTACATAGTACTAAATTTTACCACCTGATCCTTCTTTTTGTCCCACTGCTGATGGCCTTTAAAGTTAAGAGGATTTGTATGAACTATTGTTATAGGCCAATTTATATTTGTAAGAGCTGTTTTTAGAAACGAGAATTTTTCCTTTTAGAATAGTTGTGGAACATGTTTACACCATGTGAAGGGTGGGGTTGTTTTGGTTGGGGGAGGAAGAGGAGGGTTTACGCTAGTTGGTATTTCTAGTTTTGCACAGGAGAGGCTACTTAATGTTCATTCACCACTAGGATTACACATTACTGCATGCATGCTCTGACATGGACGCATACACTGATGTACTTTTTCTAAAAGTTTGAAAAGGTTATCTTACTCAAATCTTGTTTGCAGGTTGAATCTCTTCTCACAGAAATATGTGATACGTCAATTGCGGAGTTTGAGTTGAAAGTGAGCAATTGCAAATTCTTTTTCTCTTTTTCTTTGAAGTCATAAATTCTTTTTACTTGAACAGAACTTCAATTCTCGTGTTCTTTTTTGTTCTTTTTTCCTATATATTTATCTCTCTCTCTCTCTCATTGTTAGCTTGGTGGATTTCGGATGTACGTGACAAGGGACTTGACTGTGAAAAATATACCTCCACCACCTCCAGTTTCTGCTCCCGACAACGTGAATACAACCGTTGAGAAACCTGACTTGAATGGGTCAGTTTCTACGCATTCTTTAGCCATCACCAAACGGGTTTCTTCTTTTGGTGGCATTCAAACATTTCTTGATAAAGCTGCCGATGACAGCCTGGCAATACTTCAGTCTCCAAAGGTGAGAATACAAGTTAATGTTTTTCAGTTTCATTTCTAAATTTTGTCACTAAATCTGTTAGAGATGCAGGTTGGATATTTTAGGAGATCTCGAACCATAAAGGGGAAGCGCGCCCCGCAATCATGCAAAGAGGTATCCACTCTGACGATTTTGGCATTTGCCTTTATTCATAAATTATTGAATTCTTAATTTATGTGAACTTAAATGTGTCAGAAAACCACATAGAAATTGAGTTACTTATATTGTCTGTTGTAGCAATGGCAATGAATCTTTTACTACTAGTCTACTACCGCTTTGGATTTGTTCTTTCTTTGAGACATTTGACATAATTTATTTATTTTTATTTGGGTAAATTGCACTCACACCCCCTGAGGTTTTGGTCAACACCACTTAGCGGACGGTCAATGGCTTTTTTTACATTGACATCCCTTGAGATTTCAAAAATGTGCATTGACACCCCCTCCAGACCTCTGAGACTATATGAAATTACCTTTTAACCCTTTGACTTGTCAATATAGGTACAAAACCCTTTTAACTAAATTTGAATGACCAAAATAACCTCCATTTCCCATTGCCATTTACCAACTACAGCTTATTCATCATCACAAAAAAAGGCCGTCATAAAAAATAAATAAAATAAATAAATAAAAAGGCCATAAAAGAACTAGAAAATGAACACATCGACTGGTTTCTTATCAGTACTACACTCGATACAACACATGCATATTTGAATGGTTTTTGATTAGAACCAAACTCATCGATCTCAAGACCTAACTCACCAACCTCTCTGATTCACCTCCCAACTCTCTTTAGCACTCCTCTACTTCGTCTCCCATACCCTTTCCAACGCATTCTCTCTCAGAGGCCTCACAATCCATTCCTTCCCGACGGCAAGCTCAAGACCCAAAACATCGTCGATTCGGTCTCGGCGAAGTCGGAGGGGAAGCTTAAGACCCAGAACGACGTCGATTCGGTCTCGATGAAGTCGGACCATCACATCAGGGACGCCGACATTTTGATCAAGAGCGGGGTCCTCTAGGACGACGTCGTTCTGAGGTCGTTGTCGTCGAAGAGGGAGTTCGTACGAGTCAAGGCTCGGAATTTGATAACTCAGTTGCATATTAGAACGACTGAGTTGAAGAACTTGTCGATGGTGCTGCGCGGGATCGTTCCGGTGCTCATGGATTCGAGCTCGTCATTGGAGATCAAAGAGAAGACCGTCACTACCATTGATAGAGTCTTAGTAGTGGATTCAAGCAAACACTTCTTGATAGATGGACTTTCTTTTCTAAATCATCTATTGTGGTGGTTTTGGGGTTGGCCATGGCTTTTTTTTTTGTTGGTTGTGATGGTGTCTAGGTGCGGTAGTGGTTGTGGTTGCCTGGGTGTGTTGGTTGTGGTGGTGGTTGAGAGAGGGGATTACAGAGAGAGATATGGAGTGGACTGAGGTGAGAGAGAGTATGTGGTTGAGTTACGAGTCCCCTATCCAAGGGTGATGTTGAGGGGTATTTTTGTCAATTAACAGGATTGATATTTTGTGATTTACCAAATTAATTAATCAGGGGCAAATATGGCATTTGAAATCTTAGGGAGTGTCAATGTAAAAAAAGTCGTTGACCGTCTGCTGAGTGGCGTTGACCAAAACCTCAGAGGGTGTCAGTGCAATTTACCCTTTTTATTTTTTAAAGTTTCAGACATTTTTTGTTGATAAGATTATTATGTATGTGATTGGAAAATAATGATTTTTAGTTCAAACTTTGAACTAAATTTCTTCCAGTTCCAAGGCGTTGATTTGGTGTTCCCAAACATAGCTTTTTTATAAATTTGGTAGGGATTGAGTTGGATTATGCTGTTTACATTAGTCATCAAGACGACTCTAACCCATTCTGCTCAATTCATTGGAAATCAAAGTTCTGTGTTGATTCATCTACATGCCTCTAAACGTGAAGTTAATGCATGCAATGTGGTAAAACCATTTTTATTTTTCTCATGAGAAATCTATCACCTCTTTTGATACTATCTGGTACTCTCTAACAGAAACAAATGGTAAAGGAGGGACAAGTGCTTTGCTACATCGAACAGCTTGGTGGTGAAATCCCAGTCGAGGTTTGGGTCTTGACTTTTTGTGATTTGTTTGTGCTCGTGTTCTTGTGAATGCAGACATGTTGAATGAGAGTTGAATGGATTTTTGGGTTCAGCTAATTGTCTTTTACGTAGCATTTTTCTTCCTAATTGTTTAGTAAGTAACGATCTTCCCCAAATATATATGATAGTGAGTGCTGAATTTTTCAACCATCATTTTGCAGTCTGACATATCTGGAGAGGTTATCAAGATACTACGAGAAGATGGTGGTATGATTTTCCGTCTTCCATTACTCTTCCAGTTCTGTGCAACTCCTTTATTTTTCATGTCCTCATTTGATCTATTTCATTCAACAGATCCTGTTGGATATGGTGATGCTCTAATTGCAATCCTTCCTTCATTTCCTGGGATAAAGAAGCTTCAGTAGATGGTTTTGTCTAATTTCTGTTCTTTACAGCCTAAATTTTTGTTCTCTGAGCACATGTTCATATCAGACTCTGAATGAACTGGACAGCATAATCAGCATTATGTATTATGTATTGTAATTATGCATTCTACTTTCTGTTTTGAAGCTTGGGATCAAAATCTTTATTTTTCCAAGTATTTGCTTTAAGGGACAATGCTTGGGTCTCAACGGTGATGGTATATACTGACCGCTGATGTGGACTAATATCGAATGGGCACATCTCTTTGTCAATTTCATATTTCCAGGAAACAAGGGAATCATTTTTATTAGTTTTGTTAAAATGATTGATCTCATATTAATTTCAAATAATAGGATTAATGGGTCCCAAATCCGGATACAATAAGTAGTTAATTGACTCAAATCTAATTTAAACTTGTCTTGATCTTTATAGGCCATGGCATCTCATAATGCAAAAGATCAATCCTAATCCATCACCTAAATCACTTTTATTGGATGAGCAAATTTATACCAATCATTCGTCTATGGACTTATGATGACGTTATGATGATAACATTGACATGAACCAATTTGCTCCCTCATTATGTCTCTTGACTTTAATTTCCTTACCAACTCAAAAAAAAAAAAAAAAAAAAAAAACCAACCAACCCAAAAATGAATGGATTTTATTGGTACTGGGTCCAATCTTCAACCCCAAAATTTCTAACTCGTTGACTCCCCCTTCAGTATGAAATTATAGAGGTAGTTGCCATGTTTGAAAGATCATGCACCATTGTTCACATGCAATGGACCACCACCTATTTGAATAAATCATTGAATGATAATTTGGCTAAATCTTGGTAAATTAAATGGAACTTGATTTTTACCCTTTATACAAATTGATCATTTTTAAAATTCGAATTCAGTCTATTGAAATGAATAATTACAAATTTAAAAAACATCGAACGGAGATATGTGAGTAAGGCATGGCATTACGATATCATATAACAGAATCTACAACCCATTCATGCAATACTCAAGACTTTGAAATCCAAAAGTGTAATTTTTTTTATTGAAATTGTAAAACTTGATTTTTAACTATAAACATGTTATAATATTGTATAACCTCGTGTTCTGTTCTAAGCAATGACCCCTTAATTAATCAATTCACATTATTGTTGCAAATAAATATTGTCACGGACTCACAGTTTGAACATAGCACCAAATGAAAGAATGTATGGCCTGTAGCCACTGACCAACCACTCGCTTTCAAAGTTTCAATAAATTATGCATCACTTATTTATTTATTCACTTGTAATCAACTAACATGATATCCGATTACCAAAAAAAAAAAAACTAACATGATATCCTATATATGTTGTAAAAATAATTAATCAGTCAATTATGTATATAATTATTAAATATAGTTGTATAAAATATGTCACTCCAAAGATGATCTGCTCTCCTAATGAATTTTGAATTTTGAATTTTGATGCTGTAAACATAGCCAATCCATTCCTCTCAATTTCCTTGATTAACCAAATCTTCCTTCTTTGAGATGGTATTTGAAAAACTGCAATTTGATATTATTAGGATGCTAATATATTGGCGCTCTACAAACATTCTAAGAAAATCCTTAAGCCACACAATATTATTGTGATTCAGGACTTTTGTGTAATTTCACTTTATTAAAATAGAAGAATGGACTAGCGCGACTATCAGTGTACATTTAATTTCATATATATATATATATCAGCACCCTATTATTATTATAATATATATATATATATATATATATATATATATATATAAATTGACATGTTTTAAAGTCGGTTAGGACTTAGGAAATACGGTTAAGAGTTCAGTTTTAGCGCAAACAAAGCTAAACATGCGACTGAAGAAGGCAAAGTAAAACCTAATCATTACAATTGTCAAATATTTTCTAAAGCTTCAGTTTTGACAACATGTGTTTCAAAAAATAAAAAATATAAAAAAATTCATATTATTTGCAAAATTAAGGGATTTTTTTTTCTTCTTCTTTCTAATAGAACATAAATTGAATCCTTGGTCTCATCGAGTCTTACTTCCATATCATGCCATTATTAATTTTAATAAACTATTCGATACTTTTTTTTCCGTGACTGCATAGTAAAAACTTCATCAGTTTTATTTTAAATTTTCATCACTTTCAAGGTCGAAATTTAATCAATTTCCTCTATTCACCGAAAAAAAAAATAATGAATTTTTTGAATAGTGTAATGAAATTTACTATTTAAATCTTTAATTTTCAAAGACGTGAAGTGCATTTTTTTTAATGTTTGATTCTTGATAAGATAAAAGATTAACACATTCTCCTTGATATCCTACGTTCTCTCTATGTTCAAACTTATGCCACAACTTTCAAACAAACAAAAATAAAAATAAGGATAAATTGCACTGACATTTTTTAGGGTTTTAGTCAAAGCTGTTTAACGGACTGTTAATGGCTTTTTTTACATTGATATTCTCTAATATTGAAAAAATGTACACCCCTCCAAACATTTGAAACCATATAAAATTACCTTACCACCACACCCAAACACCACAGTAGAAAAAAATAATAATAATAAAATAAAATAAAATTAAAAACAGCACACACATTTATAACATAGTAGGAAAAAGGGGAATGGGAGAAATCGGGTAGAGTGAGAGAGAGAGAGAGAGGGGGAGTGTTAGCCGCTAGGTACGAAAAAAAAAGAGATTCTGGTAGAGAAAGAGGCTTAATGATGATGATAGAAAAAATAGCTTAATGATGATGGTAGTTTTGTCAATTAATAGGGCTGATATTTTGTAAATTTATTGAATAAAAAAATTAGGGGCAAATATGATATTTGAAACCGCAAGGAGTGTTATTGTTAAAAAAATTATTAATCCGCATCTGAGTGACATTGACCGAAACTATAGAGGTGTCAATCCAATTTACCCTAAAAATAAATAGCCTTAAAATCTTTTTGGGAGTTTGATTTCATAAAAATAATACTTCGTATTAAATTATTTTGGAATATCTTCTCTCACTCACTCACTAATTAACAAAAAAAAAAAAAAAAAAGGAAGAAAAAAAGGGTAGCATATTAATGATATATAAATAAATAATGATTTAACAACAGAATTTGACCGTTACCAAATTCAATTTATGTAAGTGTGATGATGTTATTTTTGGGCTCATGCAGTACTTTCCCTCAATTAGGAATGGAAGCTCTCCATCAAGCAGTCATGAGAATAGGAAAAATAAATAATAGTATAACTTTAAAAATTACCCTCTTGTTCCTATTGTTCCCTATTAGATGTCACACTTGGAGAGTATAACTTTTTAATGGGACATGTAATTATTGCACGGTATTTTTATTTATATAATAAGTTGAGAAAATTACATTAATCTCTCCTGAGGTTTCGTCAATATACACTGACCTCCCCTCTTGTTTGTTAAATTACACCAACCTCCCTTATTATAGCTGTCAAGTGGATGGTGTTAACTATTCAAGTGAAATGTCCTCATTACATTTATTGTATTTTATTTACAACAGGATCAACATTGAAAAGACAAAATTATCCATATGTTTTGGAAGGATATATATATACACACACTTAAATATATTTGTTTGATGAGAAACAATTTGAGAGGAGAGAGAGAGAGGATATATTTGTTTAATTTGGTGACGACAAGAGGGTTTAGGAAGGCAAAATCCAAATAGGGTAAGAAAGAAAGCAAATGGGTATGGCAGAAACCCAAATTTGGTGCTGAAACTCAAACATGCTAAATAATCAATTGGATTATTTATAATTTGAGGTTTGTTTATTGTAGATCATCTCCACCCTCCATTTATAATTAATCCGATTGCATTTGGTTACAAACGAAGTCCAAAACCAAGAAACCTAAAAAATTTATTTTCTCATGGTAATGATATTGGATGATTCTTGTACTCCACTCTACATCATAAAGAACACATGAAGAATGA
>JAOTQH010266330.1:0-10947 GCA_025631255.1 Cornus kousa | reverse complement strand
ACCAATATTTTTTTGTCAGACCCTTCAGTTCAAATATTATATTCCCTCCGTCTCATTATAAGTGTCGCTAATGGGGAGTGATAATTTTTAAGGGGACATGTGGGACCATGTGTTGTCTGTCTGAAAAATTACTAAGTTGCCCTTTTAAGTTTTAAATATTGAAATTTGAAATTTAAACTTAAAGGATATTTTTATAATGATGTGAAATATATTGTTTGAAAAAGGAAAGTGGACACTTATTTTGGGACGGATAAAAAAGAAAAGCATGACACTTATTTTGGAACGGAGGGAGTAACTCGAATAGAAGTAGTAGGAACATCATACATCATTTTATGGGCACCCTCCCTAGCAAGATTGCCAGAACCAAATTTGGCCTCACCGTGTGTCCCGGCCATTAGGTTGGAATTTCATTCAGAACAAGGAGGAACTTTGGATCTTATGGTTTTAGAGACAAGTACTTAAAAAGAGTATCATTTTGGAACTGTATATATCCAAAAGTATTCAGATTCTAAGATTTGGAAAAGCATCCTATCAGTCAGGTTGTTGATGTTGGATAATATGGCAGTATCAAGTTTGTGTGTTATGGAATGGAAATCAGTGGCCCTTTCCATCTTCCTCGCCTGTTTTTGTTTATGAACTTTTCAAAAATTGTAATTACTTAGGAGCAGAGGACTGCATCAAGCTAGTCGAAGCATGACATCCTTTTGTTTTAAGAGTACGTGCATGGAATATTATAGGACTCAGAGCAATAAGGTTGCATGGAATCATCTGGTTTGGTTCTGCTGTAGGCCTAGAGTATCATCTAGTACTCCAGTTCTGATCATGGATGATGCATTGTCCTCTGGTGTCAATTTGCAGAAAAGGGGTACATCACTTGCTGCTTTCTGTCACAATTGCAGAGGCCGTGAAGATTCAGGCCCTGCTTGGTTTGTCACTCAAAAGATTGTTCTTGAGAATATAGAAAACAGAAAAACTATTTTCAAATAAGTATAAAAGATATTTATCTAAAAATATGCTTTTTTATAATTGAGTTTCTAGAAATCTTAACTACTCAACAGTTCTCTAAAATCGAAAAACTGTTGTTTTCTGAATGACAATCCAAGCAGACCATCAATTTCTCATTATTTTTGGAATTGCCCTTTTGCTCAGTCCATTTGGGAATGGTTTGCTTATGTGTTCCATTGTCTAAGACTTGCTAAGATATCCAATGGATTTAGAATTTCTCTCCTCCATCTAGGGTGATAAAAAAATACTGGTGAGAGCTTTTTCCCGTCACTGATATGTGGAGTATTTGGAGGGAAAGGAATAGAAGATTGCATGATGACTCATTCAAGAATCCTGAGGAGATTGCCATTTCAGTTGATTGGAGATTTTGATTTAGTTGAGGCTTGGATTGTCTAACCTCAATCTTTTGTTTTCGACCTTCTATTATTTATTTATTTTTTTTTTTTTTTTTGCCCTGCCTTCAAGGTTTGTTCTGTTTTTGTTAGCCTTTGCGCTTTTCTTATGAGGGTTTACCTCAGTTTCATCCATACCTTGTATTCTGTGCCAGAAAGTTCATGTCAATGTCATCCATCAAACATAAATTTCTTGTAACACTCTTAACACATTTAATAAAAGAGTAATGCCAGATAACATTACATAAGACAAATAACCAACATTTACATGATATGTTTCCTATTTTTTTCCATTTTGAGAAGCACTTTCCTATGCTAATCAATTCCACTATCAATTTTTATGTAACCAAACAGACCCTAGGTTATTTTTCTTTTTTTCTATTATCTAAACTTAAAAAAAAATAAATAAATAAAAATCCATTTTCTTCTAGTTTCCATGTGACAAACGGAGCTCAACACCATTGTGATGTCATAAATTTCCACCACGAAGTCACCTGTGTGAAAAGATTTTGATGCTGAAGTCTGAGGACCAGAAAGAATTCTTTATTTACCTGACAGAATATATAAAAAGATACAATATTAAAAAAGTGTTTTCAAAGTCTGAGACTAGCAAGAAAATCCAGAAATGTTACATGTCAATATCGTTCATCAACATAAATTTATTGCAAGTTTATATCACGTTTAATAAAAGAGCAATGCCAGCTTAGCATTACACGCGACAAATTACCAACAATTACATGATAAGTTTCTTCATCATTTTTCTTTTGCCTTTCATTTTGAGGAGCATTTTTCTTAATAAAATACTTAAGATGTGCATATTGGATGATTATCTCAATGATCAATCCAACCAAACTACAAAATAATGGTTAGCTGTGGTAGACTGCAACTTTGGAAATAACGGTTCAATGACTCTGACACTGACTAATAACAGTTTATTTATTTCCTTTCATTCTTCCAAAAACTGAGAGAGAGAGAGAGAGAGAGAGAGAGAGAGAGAGAGAATGGTTATGCAATTAGTGCTGCAAATCACACTATTGTTCTGGCTAACAGAAGCATCATCAGCATCACTAGCAAAGCCTGGTTGTCAAGACAGTTGCGGAAATGTTGCCATTCCATACCCATTTGGTATTGGAGCCAATTGTTTTGCTGAGGACCCGCATTTCTCGTTTGAGATAAGCTGCAACAAATCTTTCACCCCATCTAAACCTTTCATCACTAGGATTGACCTTGAGGTGCTTGAAATCTCGCTATCAGAAAACAATGTTCGCGTCTACAACCCAGTAATCACTTCTAATTGTGATAACAGGGTTAATAATCAAATTGTGGACTTGACTGGTACTCCTTTTTTCTTCTCAGACACCAACAGCCGATTCACGGCCATAGGTTGTGAAAACCTCGCCTTAATCAACTGGGAAGGAATGGTCGTAGGGTGCGTGTCCAACTGCAATTTTACTTCAAAAGATACAAGTTGCTATGGCATCAACTGCTGCCAAACCACAATCCCTCCATCAGTCAAGTTTATCAATGGATCTTTCAGAAGCATAGATTCAAACAATGATAATAAAGGGTGCAAATATGCCTTTATGGTGGACCAAGAATGGTTCACTAACCTGACAGACCCTAATGCCGTGAAGGAAATGGAGAAGGTCCCTGTTGTACTGAGTTGGCATACATATGGGAGTTGCCAATCATTAGTGCCTAATTACTCATTCTGCGGCACTAATGCTTACTGCAGTTCCAATTTCAATCAAAGCTCAAGCTCTCTATGCCACTGTGACCTCGGCTATGAAGGAAACCCATATCTGCCTGATGGATGCCAAGGTAAAAGTTCTGCAGTTAATAAATTGGCACAACAAATTTTTAGTTTAGATACACAATACTGGAACATATCCTCATCACTTGATTACCAACAAAAAAAACACCTAGAGACTCGTCTGTGTTAACTTTTTAACACTATCTACACAAGTAATAATCTAATTGTCACTCTTCTGTATTGGGCACAACATACAATATGCCTCAACTACTCTGTATATAGTCCTGTGCAGCTGTGTAGACAAACATGTTAATAGCTTATTTTGTTTGGTTTTGCATGTCAGATATCAATGAATGTGCGACAAGGGATACGAATAGCTGTGAGAAAATCTGTGAGAATACGCCAGGGAGTTACAAGTGCCATTGTCCATCCGGATACTTATCTCTTCAAGATAAATGCTATAGCCTCAAGGACAATGAAGGCAACAGAGTTCGGATCACCATTTTATGTATGTCCCCCTCCCTCCCCCACTCTTCCAACACACACACACACAAAGATAACAAGCACAAATCTGATTTTTGCTTGATTCTGATCAGAGTCAATAAAATTGATCGATTCTGTTTGAGTCCATATAAAAAAGAACTAAATGTCGAGCCAAACTGAAAAAAATAAAAAAAATAAAAAAAAACCAACCACTAGATATTGTGATCTGTCAGTATGATTTTTAACACCGATCGAATACAACTTTGCAAACCTTGAATCCCTTCTGACAGTACAACTACTATAGGAAACATGATAGCAAGTATGTAGCACCAAAAAATAACCATGTAAACCAAAGGGCCTCCAGCCCAAAGTTATCGACTCTCCATCCTCAAAGAGGCCGGAGGAGAGCATGATATAATAACATGATAGCAATTATGTGGGTGAAGTGCGTGTGCGAGTGCTTACCTGATCATCAAAAAATAAAATAAAAAATAAATAAATAAATAAAGGAAGTAACTATATAATCTGGATAATAGGTTCAAGTCAAAGTCAAGTTTAATTTCGTATGGCTAAATGAATTCATTTGAGTTGGTTCCTAATTATTGTTTACAGTTTTAATTGCATAGTTCGGCACTCACAATAAAACTATGCTAACAATGATATAGTCCCATTGCAGCACTGTAAACTTGAATGACTGCTTGCCTTTTTCAACACTAGATTACTGGAAAAGGACTCATCTTTCTCTTGGGAATAGATGGGATATGAACAAACCTAGGAGATATTAGCATATACAAGTATTTTTTTGCACTCAAGCATAAAATATTTTCCTCAAAAAGTTAATTCTTTCCTATTGAGTTCTGCAGGTACTGTCTACGGTCTCGGAACACCATTTTTACTTATTGGTATATGGTCGATGATTAAACTAGCAAAAAGGAGGAGGAAAATTAAGCTCAAAGAAAAATTCTTTAAACGAAATGGGGGTTTGTTACTACAACAACAGTTGTCTTCAGGTGACGGTCATGTTGAGAAAGCCACACTTTTTACTTTAAAGGAGTTGGAAAAAGCCACTGATGACTTTAATGAGAATCGAATACTAGGTCAAGGTGGCCAAGGTACTGTCTATAAAGGCATGTTGACAGATGGTAGAATTATAGCGGTTAAGAAGTCCAAAATAGTGGATGAAGACAAACTTGAGCAATTTATTAATGAGGTGGTTATTTTATCACAAATTAACCATAGAAATGTAGTCAAGCTACATGGATGTTGTTTGGAGACAGAAATACCTTTGCTTGTTTATGAATTCATCCCTAATGGAACCCTTTTCCAGTATATCCATGACCAAAATGAAGAGTTTCCACTTTCCTGGGATATTCGTGTTCGGATTGCTATAGAAGTTGCAGGAGCTCTTTCATATCTACACTCAGCAGCTTCCATACCCATTTATCATCGAGACATAAAGTCCACAAACATACTATTGGATGATAAATACAGAGCAAAAGTATCAGACTTTGGGATTTCAAGATCAATTGCAGTTGATCAAACTCACTTGACCACAAAAGTGCAGGGGACGTTTGGATATTTTGATCCTCAATACTTCCAATCAAGCCAGTTTACAGAGAAAAGCGATGTTTATAGCTTTGGAGTAGTTCTCGTTGAGCTCTTAACAGGGCAAAAACCAATCTCATCAACATCTGAAGAATGGCGAAGTTTAGCAACATATTTCACATCAACAATGAAGGAGAATAGTCTGTTTGATATTCTTGACGCTCGAGTTGTGAAAGAGGGTGGGAAAGAAGAGATCAAGCGAGTTGCTAATCTTGCAAAAAGATGCTTGAACTTAAATGGGAGAAAAAGGCCTACAATGAAAGAAGTTGCAATGGGATTGGAAGTGAATAAAATGTCACATGGAGCATCTACAATTCAACAAAACTATGAAGAGGTTGAATTTGCGGAAGCTGAACTCACTGGGTCTTGGGATGCTTCTTCAACTTCAACAGGATTTTATCTGGATAGTAGGGTTTCATCACCGTTAGATGTCCAATATCCGTTGTCCATGTAAAAAAGATTCTTATTACTTGTTCTTGCTAAAATAATAATGTATAATCACTGAAAGATTTTTCTACTTTGGGTGCTTAATAAATCATGATTAGAAAGATAAATTTTATTGTGCTCTGTATTATATTCCGTCTTGTGTAAGCTAATTATGATGAGAAATACTCTTAACATCTGTTTCTTTGAAGTGTTTATGGATATCATTTTGTATCTAAACTTGAATTCTATACAATGTTTTTTTGTTCGGTTGAGTATGACACATCTCTTCTGCTATTTTATGGTGCTCCAGTTGAGTTATTCTCATTCTGAATAAGAACTGAATTAATCTCTTACTCGGGGTCCCTATATAGACCAATGTGGTTGACACAATACCTACTACTTTAGTATCAACCACCCAAAGGAGATGGTCCAAACACATGCCCCATTTGGTCATATCTAATAAAAAAATATTATGGTTATTAAGAACTCATAGAGATCTTTGCCCTCAAATCAGGCAAACAAAGAAGGGAATCCCTTTGAGTTCTTACACTTTCATGGTTCAAATGATTGTTAAGCTGCTCCCTAAGCTCTGATACAAAAGAATCAGCTCAAAATCAACATCTATCTCAATAAAAACTCTGTTCTACAACTTTCTGGTAGCAATTTAGTCTCCATCAACTCCATGCTAAGACGTTTGGACGCACACATGGGGTGCAGACATGGTACGACACGGATAGACTGACACGACAAACTCTTAAAAAGTGAGACACGGACACGGACATGGCTAATATAAATATAAAAATTTATTTGTGTATCTAGATCGTAATCTATTGATTATGACAATAGAGAAAATTAATAATTAACTAAAGTTACATAAGTTAGAAGATGAAGCTATTAGAATATAAAAACATATATTATATTACTCTCCTATCAAGTCATTATATTATGTTTTTGTTTATTACATGATATGACACATGTTTAGTGATTTTTAAAGAACAAGAAGTTGGACACTTTCACGTTTGTTCATAATTTTGTTTCTAAGACTGTCATGTTTCATATAAGACAAAGTGTATGATGTGTTGGTCAAGTATCCGAAATGTGTTGACCAAGTATTTGAAATGTGTCCGTCAAGTGTCCAAAATTAATAAAAATCATTTTAAAATTATGGACACAGCTACAAAGTGTCGGACACGTGTCCATGAAGTGTTGGTGTTCGACATGGACATGGCACCTTCATAGGTTCACAGCCATGGTTGTGACAACGGAGTATTATGATTTTGTTTTATATAAGGCAAAAAGTGTAGGATGTGTTAGTCAAGTGTCCGAAATGTGTTGACCAAGTGTCTGACATATGTAGGCCAAGTGTCCAAGTTGTGTCAGCCAAGTGTCCAAAATTAATAAAAATCATTTTTAAATTATGGACACGGCCAAAAAGTGTCAGACACACCTCCATGAAGTGTTGGTGTTCGACATGGACATGTCCATGAAGTGTTGTTGCAATGGAGTTTTAAGCAATTGGAATGTCACAAGGAGCATCTACCATTCAACAAAACTATGAAGAGGCAAAATTTGCGACAGCTGAATTCACTGGGCCATGGGATGCTGGTTAAAGTTCTACAGGATCTTATCTCAATAGTAGTGTATCATCATCGCCAAATGTCCAATAACCGTTGTCAAAGTAAACATGATGGTTAAGGTTTTGTTTTTCCACAAACTATATGTTCTTGTTTGAATAATAATGTATAATCAATGAAAGGTTCTCCTACTTCTGATGTTTAAGAAATCATGATCAGCGTGAAATTTTTATTGTCCTCTATATTGTTTTTCATCTTGTGTAAACTAATCATGATGAGAAATACTCTTAACATCTGTTCCTTTGAAGTTTTTATGGAAATTATTTTGTATTTATACTTGAATTCTACACAATGCTTTTTGTATTCATAGAGTAAGAATTTCAAGCTTCTATAGTTTTATGGGGTACTCCAGTTGTGTTATGCCCATTCTGAATAAGAAATTAATGATTCTATTGTTTAATGGTGCTTCAGTTGAGTTATGGCCATTCTGAATAAGAATTGATGTATTCTTTTATTCGGGATCCATATAGACCAATACGATCGAAAAAGTCCAGATGTACCAAATTCTACTGCCCAAAGGAGCTGGTCCAAAGACATGCTCCATTTGGCCTTATCTACGAAGAAATATATATAGTGATTATTAAGAACTCAATGGTATCTTCTCCCTCAAATCCGATAAACAAAGAAGAGAATCCATTTGAGTTCCTGTCAAATGTATGAAGCTGCTCCCTAGGCCCTTATATATAAGCAAGAGATAGGTGATACAAAAGAATCAGCTCAAAATCAACATCTATTCGAAGACGAACTCTCTTCCACGACATTTTGGTAGCGTATTAGTCTCCATGAACTCCATGTTTCATCATCTACAACCCAATAAAGGCAAAATGGCGCTCAGCATTCACATTGAATGCGTTAGTATCTAAAAGGCTAGAACACCATTAGTTATACGAGGGAGCCGTTGATATCTAAAAGGCTGGAACACTCTCAGATGATTAGTTATACGAGAGAGCCAAAAACCAAAACACAGAAGTATGAAAAGGGACCAAAAAAAAAAAAAAAGAAGTTAAAAATGAAAAGAAATTAGAACACCATTAGAAGTACTGCTGGACTCCAAATTCGGTGCAAGGATAGCAGATTGCATTTAGCTTCCGATCCATTAGCCATAATCTATTGAGAACGAGAAAAATGGAGTTTGATGGAACTTAAATGAGAGTTCATATTTCAATGATGATGAGGGTAAAAAGATGTTCCAAAAGAGGGGTCATATACAGATTTGGGACCGAGTGCTACCATAATAGTGAAGGGTTTAATGGCTTCCTAGTTTATGCGCATAAAGTTCTGTAGGGCACTTGTTCCAAATGTATATTTATTGAGGACATGTTTTAACTCAATTAACAAAATATTCATCACAAAAACATGGTAAAGTATGAAATTTTGGAATATGATTGTAGTAAACAAGAACCAAACTATGGAGAATGACAAAGTTTAACTCCATTATTATGAACCATGTAAAGATTCCCTCAAAATTAAACAAGTCAACTTTCTAAAAAATAAATCCTAAATTCCCAATAAGACATGTGGCCTGGTGGTATCTCGTCTCCTTTTGAAGTAAAAGGCAGAGAGTTGACTCTCTACAAGAGATTGTGGAAGTTAAGAAATAGAAAAACCCTAAATTCCCATTGTATAAAATATACAACACACAACATGAAAAGTGAATTCCATTCTGTCTTGACTCATTAATTAATACAAATTCAGTTATAATTGGGATCCATCCATGCATAAAATATATATAACACACAACACGACAAATACACATATACATAGAAACCAAATTTCTTGAAAATTTTGTTATCTATATAGATGAAATAAATACCAAGAAACAGTCATAAACATAAAATAATTAATGGGTTTTCAAAGAGAGATTGGTGTTGATTCCTTGCTGACCCCAAATTCAGAAGAGTGAGTACAGTTTGATTCACTGGAACTGAACTGAAGGCAAAAAAAAGGAAGATAAGAGAATTGCATAGGAGTGGGAAATTACATATAAAAAAAAATTGGACCAATTTCTCGATTTAAGCGCGTCATCCTTGCACAGGGCCATGCTAATTTTCTCTGTATCTCATGAAGAGTGTTCCGGATGTCCCAATTGGACACACTGACTTCTGATTTTGGTTTAAATGAACTCTAGAATTTTTTCTCGTGTTACTGATGTGGGAAATCCTGTCAAATAATACATAGTAGTACTTGTAAACTTGACATGTAAGTGGATTTCCGGGTGAGGGTTAATCGAAACTGACTCCGAAAAGGCTTTTCATTGATCCAATCCGATCTAAAATTGATTTGTTAAATTTGAATATCTTAGAAGTTCCTTCTTTTTTTTAAAAAATAATAATGTCGAAGTAGATTGGCAAACAATGAAAAAAAATAAAATAAAAAAATAATAATAATAAAATAAAAATATTAATGAAAGAAAAGGAGAATAAATTAAATGTTTTACCCTCTCTGCCCAAGTTGGTTGGAGGTCATGGGAAGGAAATGAAAGGAAATAGAGGAAATCAGAATAAAACAAATTATATAGGATGGGTTAATTTTGTTAGCCTTCCAAAAATGGGAGGAAATAAAAGGAAAGGAAAGACTAACTTTTTTAATGAAATTTTGTTAATACCTAATTTACTCTTTGTAGCGACCCGAACTCGTGGGTTCGGACCGTTACCGGGTCCTTGCTTTGACCTGAGGTCAACTAAGTCATTCCACCAATCCTTCTACGTCCACATTCATCATTACACACCAATCTGGATCCTTAAACTACCCCAAGACTCCTCATGATAAGAACTTCAAAGAGATAGGGTTAAGAGAGACAGTTAGCCAACTGATAGACCTTGGTCGGCCGGCTGATAAGGCATGGTCGGTCGACTGAACCCCAAGGGTTGGTTGGATGACAAGGGGTTCTGGGAGTTGCATACTCTCGGGACTTTCACTGTTCACAACTATCGGTCGGCTGATGGTGTGATTTCGATCGGCTGATGGGGAGGATCAGTCGGCCGAAAGGCCTTGGGTGCAACTCAACTCTCTGCAATCTGTACTCTGGCTGTATACCATGCATTCTAAACCCACATTGAAACTGTTATGGACTCAACTTCCGAATTCACGACAAACAAACATGTTAATACAAGCTTAAAGAGCATCATTAGAGAATTATAATACATTATCCATTACCCATTCATTACATCATACTACCAAGGTCTCTATATACAAAAGAGTTATCAAAATTCATAGTTACATGGTCATAATTTACAAAACGGGGGCTCCTTTCTAGAACGTAGAATTTCACAAAAAGAATGGGAATACACAAAAGGTAACAAAATGAACTACTAGTCATCTTCAAGCTTGTGGAAAGTCGGCATCCACTACTTCTTTACCGGTTCCTGAAAAAAAATGTTAAATAAAATGGGGTGAGCATAAAGCTCAGTAGAGAGTGCCTAAGACGCACCTCTTGTAGCCCCGTGAATTTAAACAAAGCATAGGCCAATAGGAAGAGGGGTCATGCAAAATGGAGGAAACGCATATCAAATTCCAATTCCAAACAATCATATGTAAAATGCCATGAATGCTATGATATGCGTGTCACTCCCCATTTCTCAGAAAACAACCATACTTTTCAAACTGTTAATATAACCCGCCCTTTGGTGACCCCGCAGCGACACGAGAG
>JAOTQH010266319.1:0-10947 GCA_025631255.1 Cornus kousa | reverse complement strand
GGCATAAAGTGGGGTGTGGCTCAGACATTATGCTGTGGATGGAGTATTAGCTTCCAAATGGACCATTAATCAATCAAATAAGCTCCGCTTATATGAAAATTCTTCAACTCAACACTTATGTCACATTTGATAGCCTAATTTTCAACATGGTCCATTAATTCCTCCGACCCAACCTATTCTTTACCTTCACAGTCACAATTCACCAACCAGCTCAATTCCATTCCTTCTACATCTACATAAAGGGACTCACTTAAATGGATAGTCTCTCCCGCTTCTTCTTTCTCCTTCTCCTACACCCTTTCGATCTTGTCTCTCATCTCATGTATTCCTTTTGTTGCGAACATTAACAGATATTAGATCAAGCACACGCAAGAACGCACAAATTTTACCTGATTTACTCAAAGAATTAGAACTACGTGCACGTGTTATAGGGATTTAACTTTGTTCCGAAAAACAGCACACGGAAAGTTAATGAAATAGATACCCTCACATTTGAGCAACCTAACAAGTGCGAAAAATATCAAAATACACCCCAAAAGATGCCATCAGCAGTAGGCTTACTTTTGTTAAATTGCAAAACAGATCTTCTCAGTCAAATCAACAACCAATGGGATCTTCATAGCCTAATGATGCATGGTAATTCTCTGCTAGCAGGACAGAAATTGCTCTTGGACTCTTAAGAGCTGTTCTTTCTTCACTCATCTGTTGGATTTTGGTGTTTCTTGTTTCCTTTTGTTCCTATTACATAGGTTGTGCATTCTTCAGAGTAGGTTGTTGGCTTTATTTGTGGTGGCCAATTGCCTCTCTCGGAGCTTTTGTACAGTTTTCCTACTTTTTTACTTTTATTTTTTTATACTTATTTGAATTTTAAGTATTCAATGTTTAGTAATAAGTGAAGCTTATTTCACTTAAAATTTTAAGTAAAACTTACTCTTACAAGTGGTATCTAAATTGCATTATTCAATACACTAAATTAAATGCGCACTTAATTTATCAGAGTTATTAAATGTGTTTGATGAATTTCACTTAAAATGAAATAAAATTTCAAGTGATTGAGACTTCGCTTATCATTCAACAATAAACACATAAAATTCAATGAAGTATCAAACACTGCAAACTTGAGCACTTTAAATTTTTCTCTTAAAGTTGACAGTACTTATAACTTAATCAAACACCACCTAAGTCATATCAGCTTAAGATTCAATTTTTCAAGTTTATGTGCATTGCAGTTCATAAAAATTTAGTGAAAACCGCGCACAATAATTGAAAAACATCATCTTTATAAATTCAATAAAATACATTAAAAACTAAAATTTGGTATAAAACATGAAGACACTCTCACGATGAGTTTGTGTCCTTATTATTATTATTATTATTTTATGTAAATGGGTAAGCTGAATTAATAAAAGGTAGAATGTACAGAAGATCCTGCATAGTTTACAAAGCCTTGAAGACAGGACAGGGCTGCTCAAAAGGACAAATAAAGTAGAATGACAAAACATAAGAACAGGCAAAGCACTAGCAAGATGAACATTCACATCCTTAAAGAATTAAAGAACCAACTTTGTTCAGTGATCTGAGCCAAATCAAGCTGCAGAAGATCATGAAGTTCCCTTTCATTCCCGCATTATTATTATTATTTTCTCAAAAATGACTCAAATGAAAATTTATTAAAGAATAATTACAACAAAGAAAGGCAAAAGCCACGAGCCAAAATGACAGACTTTCGCAAGGGCTACAAAGGATTCAGATCCTCTCCTGTCACTCATCAGTCTGGTGCCCATTGTTTGCACTATTAAATCAACAGTGCAACACTGCTACATCGCATATGTAATAACAATGTAACACTCAAACAAAACATTTACATTGAAAATGCAACACCCATAAAACATATAACAACATGTTGCAATGCTGTAACACTATTAAATCAAGAATTCAACACTTTTACATAATTATTGCATTGTAGATTTAAAGTTGTTGCATTGTCGAATTAAAGTTATTGCGTTGTTGATTTAAAGTGACACAGTAAAAAGAAAAACGGGAGAGGATCCTGATCCAGGCTACAAAAGATCGATGGAGATGGCTAGAAACAAAGGCTAATGCGCATCTACTTAGGAGAACAGCAGATGTGAGTGCCATCAACCTTCTAGTCCTCAGCATGCATGAACAAGCTAAAGAATGAATTTATGCTAAGGGATGGAGTGATGGTAGTGAACCAAAGGCTAGTTTGGGCTGTCATTATTGTTTTTTTCTTTTATTAATAGTTGCAAAACTTACAAAATGTGTAATGTTTAATTCATGTCGTGTCCTCACCATCACAAACAAAACCATTACAATTCTTGTTTAAAACATTGCATTGGCCAAACCAAGTCGAAAGGTCAATATTTGGACTGTCAAACTACGAACGGTTAGAAATGCTAAAAAACATAATCATTGTTATTGCAAGTTGGAGGATAATTAATACTCAAATGGTTCTGCAAAATTCATCTTGACATGAAGAAGAAATCATCTTTGCTATCAATGACTTTTTTCCTTTTTTGCCTTTTTTTTTAAAATGCCAGGAGGAATTGAGTCTTAACTACAATATAAAAACACAAAACGTTGCTTGAACAAGTTGCTTTGTTCTAATGAATTATGAATAATCCAGTCATTGTTCTGCAGTGAGAAATCGCCCACTTCCATTTTACGAAGATACATCTTAGAGTGTGTGTGTGTGTGTGTGTGTATAATACAATGACTGCCTGCAAAAAATGGGCTTGCTTTCTGCCAGTGTTTGAGCATTCTGACAAAGGAGAAAGAATTGGTGTTTGAGCATTCTAACAAAGGAGAGAGAATTGAATTTCGGGTTCAATTAAATTAGAGTTCTTGATTGCTAAAAATAAGCAAGTGATTTTTTTTTTTTAAACAATATATGTGGACTTTTTAACTGTTTTAATTTTCTGGTAAGGGTAAATGATATGTATATACAAACATATATGTAACTGTACAATAAATAAAGGCCATCAAAACGCCATTCAAAGGCCTAAAAACATGGAAAAAAGCAACAACCAGCACCAGGCAACAAGGACACCCCTAGAATCAAAATGAACCAAACTGAAAGGAATCTAAGGGAGAGAACCAAAATAATATTGAAAATAATTAATTGATTTCTGTAAATATAATATTTATTATTAGAGCTCATTTTTGTTTTCTACTAGAGAAAATTAAAACTCAGCATTTGATATTCATATAATGCTCCATTTTCTTCTAATTCTCAAGCAGAGTGCAGTATGATTTGCTTATTGATTCTATTGACACACACACACAATATCTGAGAATTTTCTATTTCAATGCATGGATTTTTAAGTAGTTTTCTTTTTTACTTTAATTTATATTATTAAGTTATTCCCATTTAATTTACAAAGCAATATGAATTCAAAATTTTGAAAATATTTCAAAATGTTTATCTTTTCACCTATCTAACAAATGGATCTGCTTCAAGATTTTTGCCATATGGAAAAGAGTAGCATTAGATATCACGAAAAATCGTAGTGTAAAAATTAATATAACGATCTACTGTTTTAATACAAATTTACCAATTGATGTAGGATATATTTTCCCTCATACATCAGTTATAATTATACATTATATTTGAGATTTTGCTACTCGAGAAGGTTTTTAAATAGTTTTTATTTTTATTATTTTTGAAAGTAGGATGAATATACTTTATATCTATTTCCCTTTTCTTAACATAGCAATACGTAGTCCTATCATCCAAATTAGGTTCTTATAGAAAAGAGCAACCCTAGGACAAAAAAAAAATAAAAAAAAATCATGGCATAGATGTATAATAATTTAATTTATTCATCAAAGAAAGTAAAGCAAGTAATCACCAATGATATACATTATATGAATTTTCCAATTCATGTAAATTATACTTCTCCCACTTATATATATATATTGGAGATATAAACTTCAATACCAGTAAAAAGTTTACACCAGTGATTGCTTGATCGGACACTTAAAACTCTTATACTCATAGCATGAACTTTTACAATCCCACCAAGCAAAAACCCCTTGATATACATATTGAACATAAATATATATCTTTTAGTTTAATTGTTTTATATTAACTATATACCTATAGTAAATTTACATGTTCTTCCATTTTTTTTTTTTTTTCATGACCAATTTTTGCTGACCTATATGTAGTCTTTCATAAATGTTTTCAATGATTCATATATGTATTCAGTAATAAATACACACATATTAGATATACTTTTTTGTTTTGCTTTTATTTTTTTATTTTCTTTATTTGTGGGTTAAATTTAAGTTTTCTTCATATACAATCAAAGTTCAATTAAAATAAATAAAATGATTCGAAAAATAAAAAATAAAAAAATATCCAGTTTCGAAGCTAGTTGTGTCAAGACTTTTGGGTGTTAATTAGTTATAAATTGACAATCTGAACAAAATAGTTGTCTTCTGACTCAGATCTCATAGTATCAGAGAAAATCAGATCTGACTTTCTACTTATGGTGGCATCAAACAACATAAAACACCATCCAATATTGAAAAACCTAAACAAACCATGCATACCTAATGCCCCATTTGACCATCCCTTGCCTAAATAGAAATGGAAAGCACAAAATACACACACATATATAGTGATATATATATAGAGAGAGAGAGAGATCTAGAGAGAGAGAGAGGGATAAATGTAAAATACCTAGAGGTGCTGCAGAACTCATAGAGCTTGCCACGGTTGGAGAAGATGATGAGAGCAACCTCGGCATCACAGAGAACAGAGAGCTCATAAGCCTTCTTGAGGAGTCCATTCCTTCTCTTAGCAAAGGTCACTTGTCTATTTATCTTGTTCTCGATCCTCTTCAGCTCCACCTTTCCTCTTCCCATTATTATACTAGTATAGTATCAGTACTGTAATAATCAATCTCATGAGAATTCATATCATACATAATTATCAACAATATATATATATATAGTTAGCTAAAGCACAAAAAGATCAGAGTACTAACCAACAAATGATCCAAATAAATATAATATATATATATATTGAAATTGTACTAGATATGTATATTTAGTTACTATTTTTCTTCTTCTTCTCTAGGGCACGAGTCTAATTCATTTGTGGGAAGGTCTTAGGTTTGATAATATACTCTGCAGTGTTTCTATCTATGTGTATATATATATATACACACACACACATAAAGAGAGAGATATATTTACATAGATGGAAACCTTGTGGAGTACTACTATCTCTCCTTCCTTAGTTTGGGTTTGGAAGCTATGCCTTTCCTGTTCATATAAAAAGAAAAGGAAACAGTACTACTGTTCTTCTATAATTGTCTGGTTTTGGCGGAGGATGAATAGTTCAGGATAGCGCTTCGGTCAAAATGGGTAAAGCTAGCCGACCAATTCTTGCCCGCCGATGCTGCGCCGCAAGTTCATCACAGCCGAACTCCCCACTGAGAAGCTCACAGCCGAGTTCTCCTTGCCCGCCGGTGCAGCGCTGCAAGGTCACAACCGACCTGTCCACAACACATCGCCGGCTCATGCCGCCATTGTCATCGCTGTACCAGCCGGCCGAATCAATCCTCTCCACAGCCTATTGTTGGCCCATGCCGCCATTGCTGCACCAGTCGGCCAAACCAATCCTCTCCACAACCCATTGCCGGCCCATGCCGCCATCGCCGTCGCTGCACCAACCGACCGAACCAAGAATTCTTGCTTGAAATTGCACATCGCTGATTCAGTCTCGCCGTCACCATCATCGTTCTTCGCCGGATTCTTAACAATCAACATACTTCTCAGATGGCCATCATCCAAAGCCATGGTGACACCCTCGGAAACAAATCTAACAATCAAGAAGCTCTGTTTCGCAGCCTCCGATGCGATGGAGACCATCCTCTAAGCCGATCACATTTGTCGATGAATAGAGAGGGTTATAACACAGGCAACGTTTAGGACACATGAGGGGCATTGAGGGTATTTCACCCTAATTATTTATTTTAGTATTGTTTTTTTCTTAATTACAATGGGTAGTTTTGTAAATCTACAATGAAGTCGGCCGAAAAGTGACCGGAATTGAGCTTCAGGGGTTAACTTGTACGGATTTGGATAGTTGTGGTACTGATTTGTTCATTTTTGTAGTCTAGGGGGGTAAAATGCCGATTCCTAATAGCTTAAGGGGGTTGTTTGCACTTTTGCCTAAAAAAAATTGAGAACCATCGTAAGAAGCTGTAGAAAATGGTCCCCAAATATCAACATGAATTAAATCAAAAGCATGTTTCGATTTAATGGAACTTATTGGAAATGATAAACGAGACTGTTTTGCAAGAGGACAAACATTACAATGATTATTTGAAGAAATAAAAATATCAGAAACAGATTGTGCTAATAATTGTAAGCGAGAAGAAGAGGGGTGGCCGAGACGGTAGTGCCAAATGTTGGGAGAAATAGCAGCTACGGGAGCAGCAACAGGTGAGCTAACTGAATGATGGAGCAGGTGATATAGTCCGGCAGATTCCTTACCCATCCCAATCGTCCTCCATGTGGAAAGGTCCTGAATAAAACAATAGTCAAGGAGAAATATAAGACAGCATGAAATTGAACGAACAAGTTTGCTGGTTGAGATAAGATTAAAAGAGAAGGAAGGCACAACAAGAACATCATGTAATATGAGGGAATCCGAGAGGTGCACGGTGCCTACATGAGTGACAGAGGCAAATGTGCCATTAGGTAATTTGACAGAAGCATGAGATTCAGAAGTGATGGAGGTTAGGTAAGTGACAGACCCGACCATGTGGTCAGTCGCGCCTGTGTCAATAATCCAAAAATCAGTATTGGATGAGGTAAGGCAAAAAGATGTACCTGAGAGTGTGGAGGTGGACTGAGATGGTGGAGATAAAATACTACCTACATGATTTGCTGAGGCCTGAGATGAAGAAGAGCTCTGGAGGAGAGCAATAAGTTGTTGGCATTGTTGTTGGGTAATCAGCAGTGATGACGCATTAGAAGGGCAAGCCGTGGTGACTACTTTATTGGCCGAATGCTGAGAATCAGTCCTGGTGCGATAACCGGGAGGATACCCATGAAGCTTGTAACATTTATCGACCGTGTGACCAAGAATCCCACAATGAGAACAAGTGGGACGATCACGTCGAGAAGGGTTGAAATTGGTCTTCTTACCGTCTGACTGAGGAGGTGGCCGAGAAAATTTTGAGTTGCTGACCAAGGCAGTTGATTCAATATTAAGAGCCGGAGCAGAAGTGATATCACGCTGTTTTTCTTCTTGAATAATAAGGGAAAAAACTTTGTTAATAGGCGGCAAAGGTTCCATGAGAAGGATCTGGCCGCGTATGTGAGAGAATGAGTCATTAAAGACCCATCAGGAAATGGAGGACATACTCTTGTTGTTGGTAGTCAGCCAATTCTTTGAGGGCACCACAAGAACAGCTAGGGAGAGGACGAAAATTGAGCAACTCATCCCAATAACCTTTGAGTTTGGTAAAATAATTACTTACAGAATTTTGATTCTGAGTGAGAGAGGAAATCGCCTTCTTCAATTGAAATATGCGAGGACCGTTGCTATGAGAAAAACGGTCTTTGAGATCAAGCCACATATCACCGGCGTTGTCAATATATATCACACTGGTACGTAGATCTTTAGATATTGAATTAAGAATCCAACTGAGAACCATATGATTGCAGCGGACCCATGGCATGTAGAGGGGGTCAGTCAGACTGGGTTTAGTTATCGACCCATCAATAAAACCAGTTTTGTGTTTTGCACTCAAGGCCATATACATGGAGCGACTCCAGGTGGAGTAATTGTCACCATCGAGGGGCTGCGAAACCAGCATGGTGTCGTGGCTGTCGCCGTGGTGGAGAAAATATGGGTTGGAATGATCATCAGCCGAATAGGAGGAAGCCGTGGAAGAAGAAATACTTGAGGTAAAACTCAAGGAAGAGCTCGAGGAAGAGGCCATGAAAGAGTTTTAAAAAAAAAGCTCTGATACCATGTCAAATATTGGAAGAGATGGAGATAGTTTGTGGAAGATATTATATATTCATTCCATTATATGTCTAATGGCTATACACGATGGTGCATATATACAAGAGAATGGCTACAATCAAGGCTACAATCACAAGGCATAAAGAAGGAAAATAAAATCAAATAAAACCTGCCATATTAATAACCCATGAATTCTGCTGGCTATATTGCAAGATGTCGATCAAGAGTTTGGATTATCAAATATGGTGTTACAATCGTGCTTGTGCATAGACTTTTAAAACCATGACGCAAAAAAAAAAAATCATAGTCATGCCCATCAACAGTTTGGATTCTTGTAACCCATCTTGTTTTAATGAAGTACATAAACAGAACTATATGATTTTTAGTGTAAGGCTTCAAAGTTCTATACGCATGTATGACGTCTTCGAGCTAAAGAACTTATTCACTTGGCTTTGCTCAGAAAAAACCCAAAACTAAAAAGACTAAGATTTGTATCCCAATGCTTAAAATAAGATCGTAAAGAGTGAGCGAGTTGACAATTTTGATAAAACAAGAAATTTTTTAACTTTAAAAAGGCAAACTCAAACTATGCTTAACCAAAGTAATCAACAAACAAATGTGGATATACTATATAATGTATTTATATAAAAAATAAATGTTAATTTAGCACCCAAAATTATATTTACATATCTGGTGCGTGCTCTATGCTATATTAATATGATGGAAACGTAATAAAATATATATATATATATATATATATTAATTTAGCACCCAAAATTATATTCACGTGCGCGCTCTATGCTACATTAATATAATGGAAACGTATATATATATATATATATATATATAGCATATACGGGACAGATAACCTAGATGACCTCGCTCTGTTTTAACTTTGATGAAACCCTCACTCGCTTTGTTTTTATAGATAATTCTTTACGTTTCGTTCAACGAGTATCTAAATGGTTACAAAAACACTATTTGGAATGATATAGAATTTTTGAAAGGTTATAGAAACGGGGTCTCTGACGACTATCTAAAAGGTTACAGAAACCCTATCTGGAATGATATAGAATCTCTGAAAGGTTATAGAAACAGTAAATAGCCTTTCGTTCAACAAGTCTCTTAACATGGTAGAAACAGTATGTATCTAGGAGGTTACTGTTTGCACCATATAAATATTTTAGGACACATGGTATTATTTGATTGGATGATAAGATTTACACCATGTTATGGACTTTTATTTTTTATAAAATAGAGTCTAAAGTTACGATTATTTCAAAACAGAGTTTTGGATAAGGACAATATGGATAAGGTGGTTAAGATAAAGTTGATTTTTTATTCAAACGATGTTTGAATTTTAAAAAGAAACTGCTGCTACGTTTCTCTATAAATAGAGGAAGAAGGAGGCCTTGTGGAGATCCTACGATCATTCAACAGCTTTAGTTTTCTATTTCTTTGCAATTTCATTCAGCCTTTAATTGTATTTTAGGAGTAGCCCCTAGTGTTAAAATTACAATTCTTGTACTTTGTATAAAAATTTTACTTATAAAATAAAAGTCGATGCTTGGCATTAGTCCCCTCTACTTTTATTTTCTAAGTCTTTTGGAATAGATGAATGCTTGTGTAATTTGTTTTACTCCCTTCATCCATTCTACACATAGAGTTGAAAGTTCTCTTTATAGAGGCATTGAAGAACCTAAAGGAAGGGCTCATCCTTGCCTTCCAGCAATCGCCTGATTCACTAAGGGCCGATTTCAGATTCGGTCAGCACCAAGGATAATTTGGTTATCCAACCCCTTGGGTCGAAAGACTCTGGCACGCCCCTAAAAAAAACAGTCAAACAATTTGGCATGCCCGGTGGGACACCGGAAGTGTTTAAAGTCAACCTATATTTATGCCATTTACTCGATCTCAGTCGCAAAATTTGCCTGAGAAATAGCCTCTGCATTAGGAACAAGAGGCTGAAATGGTAGTAAATCAACAGCCAAGCAATCAGATGTTGGCTGAGAATATTAATAATTTAATGCAACGGATGGAAATTTCCAGCCGTACCTTTCATGGAGCACTAAAGCCAATCCATAACACATTGGCTAATTTGAATGACTCTTTGACCGTCCTATCAACAAGGTTTGATCAATATCTTATGACACGATCAAATACTACAGATACTTTGTTGCATGCACAACAAGTTCCAGCGCTTGTTGGGGTTCAACAGAATTACTACCAACAATAACGGCAAAGGTTTCAACCCTTTCTGCAATCGTTGCATATATAGACAATATCAACCTAGGCTAATCGATCACAGGCAATCAGCTGCAACATCAGACACCAGCGGAGTACCAACTAATCGGAGGGGCCAATCAAAATATGAATTGGCCACCACTTAATCCGATTTATTAACACCAACTGCAGGTATGTCAGCCCTAAGAGGGGCGAGATAATTTTAATACTGGTTTTAATTTTCCAGCGCCTCAACCTCAGGCATCGTATGTGCCTCAGCCTCAGGTGCCAAATATGCCTTAGCCTCATGTGTCATATGTGCCTCATATTCAGGCACATTATATGCACTAGCCTTAAGCACAACAACCAAACCATCAACCCCTTATGGTTAATAGAGATTAATTAGCTAATTTAATTCAAGAAACTTATGGACCATCCCTACGAAGAGTTGGTCGCCTTACATATAGGAAGCCATATCCAGATTATGTAAACTAATATGCATTTCCAAGAAACTATAAAATTCCCGATTTCGTTACCTTTTTGGGAGAAGACTCCACTTCGACTATAGAACATATTGGACGGTTACCATTCAATGTGGTGAGGCTGGAGCGAATGAATTTTTAAAATTAAGGTTATTTCCTAATTCCCTTAAAGGGACCGCATTTTCTTGGTATATAAGTTTACTTGCAAATTCGGTCTATACTTAGCAA
>JAOTQH010266309.1:0-10948 GCA_025631255.1 Cornus kousa | reverse complement strand
TATATATATAAGCTACACATGTTTTAGTCCTCAAAACCTAAGTCAAGTATATAGAATCATCATCTAAATGCAATCCTATAACATAATAAACATGTATACAATATATATAAAACTCCAAATACAATTAAAGCATAAAGAAGATAAACATACTACAACCTCTACCTCACTAAAGGATTGTTCCTCTAGAATCCAAGGTAAATGAACTCAAAATGCAAAACTGAGAAAAGATGTTCGAGATCAAGAAGAAAGGAAGATTCGGTCTTCAAAATGGAAGACCAAATTTCTCAAGGAAGGAGGTTGAATTTCAGAAATGGCAACTAGGGTTTCTGGTTTTTCTCAAACTGCTCACTAGAGGATTGTCCCTCTAGAATCTAAGGCAAACAAGGTCAAAATGAAAAATTGTAAAAAGACAGAAAGCCAACCCAAGATAACTATGGAGTACATCTCTGAGTATCCCACACAACTCGTTACAGCAGTGACCCCAAAACTGAAAGAAAATGTACAAACCAATGTCACTCGCACCCACGTGCCCATGACACAACACATATAACAATATCTGCCAAAAATTGGCCCTGTTCCAATGTCTTTTGCACCCATATGCTCACGATAAAGCACTCTTAAAAGAATGATGACCATATGACAACACTGCACGTCAAAACTCAACCACTGAACACACGGCCACATCAAGGAACATATCATCGAGTACTAAAGGACAACTCCTGAAGCCTCGAGATCATACAAAAGAATAGGGAGCTACATAACTGGGAATACATCTCCTAATAAACCAATATACGGATCTAATGACAATCACCAAAAGAACTCTAAAATAACCACATATCGAATCAAGGTACCTAGTTAAAAGTAACATGGTAGTATGAATAATGATTAGAACCCGCTCACAACGTACTCAAATGTATGGTAGCATCGATAGCGTCTAGTGCCTGCCCACACTTACTTTTTAGTAAGGTAGCATCGACGAAAACTAGGTCTACCCGTGAAACCTCTTAATATAAATGACTTCAATGTACAAAATAACCATTACGAAAAGCATTGTGGGAGCCAGGCATTTGTAAGAGTTGGGATATGGTCCAAAGACATTCTGCAGAACTATTTTGGCCAATCCCAAAACTCTGACAATAATGTCATAGGCACCATCATGCTTAAAGCCTCAAATCCTCTATGCAAACAAAACTAACAACTCTTACGTCTCAAAACACCACTAGTCATGAATCCAAAGCCTGACAAGTCTATGCCCTTAAGCCACATCAATACCTCCAAAGTTACAACGACCCCCACTAAAAGACATTACGTTGAAAGTCTCACACACTATCTTGAAACAGACCTATTATAAGGCTACATACCAAAATCTCAACACTGGATAAAAATCCTTATAATGGACAACCAAATCCTCAAAACATAAGTCTACTACGTAGCTCACATATCACAATCCCGATAACCAAGGTCAAAACTAATCTCTCAAAACCATGCTTAGCAATACCAAGTTGAATCAAAACTCCTTAAAATACCTTTTTATTCATATAAATCCTTATCACCGTTCCATAGAACAACTACCAAAATCTTGATCCTTAAACCAAATCTAGCCACAGCTAGAACAAAAGACTCCATAGATAACCATATCTAAACGTGATCATTCAAAACATCATCTAAGAGTCAACCACATCCAAGACTCTAGCTTGAAACAAGTCTTCAAAAGACATCCTTAAAAAAACATCAAGGTTACTCAACGAATCGAACAAATCCTCAATGATATGGACATAAGTCCCCGTAAAATGACCTCACATCAAAACTCACTCACACTGATCACAACAACCTCACTTGTAACCAAGGCCAAAGCACCCCAAGGAAAAATACGAAATGAAAACCACCAGTCCCAAAAAGGACAACACCATCGACTTTATCTCTGAAATGAAAGACACCAAGGTCAAAGACTTCACCTCCTATATTGAAGTAAGTCGACCAAAATCAATTAAATCCTCACCAAGGACTTGAGACAACAATAGTGATCCTCACAGATTAACTAATCCAAAACTATACACAATGCAATGAAAAAAAGAGACTCAGTCCTTTCGAAGTCCCTAACATGCACTAAGAAAAGAGGAGAAACCTTATTCTCCCACAGTATCAATAAGACAAACAAGACAAAATAGAGCATCCTTCCAATCTCAAAGAAGTGGATGACCCAAGACAAAACAAAATGTGACAACTCCTTCACAAGGAATTCCATAATGCAACCATTGCAAAAGCCCGTAAAGACACTACGTGCAAACAAAGGGAACACGACACTAGCTCATGCTCTCCCAAAATAAATAAAAGGAAAGTCCCGCCTAGACATCATATGTCATGTGAAAATTGTAACACTAAACATGGCAATCAATGCATATGACAAGGAAATACAACAGCAATAAAGATAAATCGGCTCATACAAGTACAACCAATGATATATGCAACACGTCTCAACGTAGGCACAAAATCATATCACTAAGGCTAAACTATAACATGGAATTTCTAAGCATAAAAGTAAGGAATACGAATGCCATAAGATAAGAAGATAAATATGGACACACCTCTACCTACTCATGCACTATGATTTAACAACCATAATTACTAACATGGTAGTGAATGAAAACAGCAATAAAGAATGCAAGGGATAAACCCTAAGGACGTTGTGTCCTAGTGTGTCTAAGAAAAGAGAAGATCAGTCATAATCATAATCCAACTCCAAGGACCAACGTATCAACAACATGCCTCAAAACAAACGTAAGCCCTTACCACAATGGTAAGACTCTAACAATCAATCTCTAAACCTCAAAGTGACACTAGCAATGCAATGCTCTCACTACCCAAAACATCGATCAATCGACTCAATCCTAAAAGCATCGTAATGTATGAAGAACTCAAAAGAAATGGCAACCCTTGCCATACCATCAAACAATCAATCAATCATTTTGACTGACCTAAAACAACCATCAATTATCGTCTTAACACTGGACAATCAAAATGAAACTCAAGGGATCCTATGCCTCTAATAATCAAACTCACATTATCATCATTATCAATCAAAGCACTACGCTTATCGAAATGAAAGTCAACACTGATTCCATCCGAACTGCACTTGTAGCTAGTCAGTACGGTAGTATGACAGTGCCATGCACCCGCCAACAAAAATCGTAATCTCAAAGGAACCATCCCGAACAAATAAGGAGCCTAAAAGGTCCATAACCTCATCATGGCCCAAAACTAACAAATCTATAATTAATCCACAAAGCCTTAAGGCTACGCCTAATGACTCACCTTATAAGAGCCTAAACAAAAGGTGTCTCTCTACCTATCTTAAAACCGATGCTGGGTTGACAACAACCTACGCTACCACAAAACACTGCCAACAATCACAGTCAACCTCAAGGAAAAGTGCTTAACTCACCATGCACCCAAACCTAAACTTGTGCTTTCCATGACCAACCCCATGTCATGCCAAATATGCAATAACAATCATGCATGTACAAATCAAATAGCATACATCATATGTCATGCTCTTTACATTAAAATCAAATTAAGCTAAACAAATAACATATATACATAACACATATACGTAGCAACTAGCATACTCTTTTACAAAATGCACCTAACAATGCATGAAGACCAAAAATTGAGAAGCTCACATGCCTCTTTCACATCCTACTAATCCGTTTAAGTCAAAGAAAAATGAGCACCAATAAATTCAATTGAGTCTTCAATCAAATTCAAGTGCTCATGACCTGTGATACCCCCGGATTTAAATCCAAATAAATCAAACAAATCATTCAGAAATAAAATAAAAATAATTAATTCCCATTAATAAATCCTTTTAAAATATTGAGGTATTACATGACCCAATGCAACCCACCAATGAATGCACAGATAAGCCACACATAGAAAGACACATAAGTACTTAAATCATATTAACTCATGCAGTAAAAACTTAAAACACTTAAGTATATAAGCATATAAGCATGTGAACACATCAAAACATGTCAACATGAAGCATGAAATGAACCTAAACCTGTCATCCTAATGTTTTCGAACCTCAGGCTCTGATACCACTTGTGACAGCCCGGATTCTCAGAACTTGGTACATCAGCGATTGACCCGAAACTGACCCGATAATGGATCCCAAATGCAGAAGCAAAATAAAAGGAACAAGGTTTCTGGAGACATACGTCGTCTCTAAGACACTAAAGTAGATTCCCGAGGAGTCCCGAGACTTAACGGAAGGAAAATGAAAGCTAGGGTCTCAAAACCCTACAAGAAATGAACCAAGGTTAAAATGGTCCTTTTAAACATAAATGGATGCCACCGTGCATATCATTGGATAGACAACAAAAAACTAATAAAGATAGAGTTAAGAATCACTTGATTCGAGTCCGGACAAAGAAGTTATTAAACCCCTAAGTTTATAAAAAAAATAAAAATAAAAAAAAATAAAAAATAACTGGACAAGGAAGTGCAAGTGCGAAAGATCCCTGCTACTTGCAACATTTGAGAAAACAAATGCAATTTTGAGGGCCAAGATGAATTTTTTTGGAAAAATTTTGTGAAGTAACTCACCCTAACATCAGGTTTTCTGATCAATTATAGTCCAAACCAAAAGTAATATACAACCTAAAATGCCCAAAATGCCCTCAAGATAAATCAGGTGAAGAGAATTTAAAACATGTAGAGTTGCTACCAAAGAAATGAAAATGGGATTTTGGGAGGTTTTCCTAAGGCCTAAATTAATAATGCGTATACAAATACACTCTATAGACCCCCGGAAGTCCCGAAATAGTCGGCACGGTTCTAAAAAAAAAAATGCATTGAATAGTAACTATGACATCAAAATGAACATTTGAAACAAAAGCCCTACTTTGCATACATTCAAGTGGTTATGCCTTGGTGGTGCGAGGTCACTTGTATATGCCCAAATTGCGTAGTGAGAGTGCGGTTCAAGAAAGTCTCTTTGGTTAAGTTTAAATTTATAAAAATCACTACCACTACTACTACTAACGTAGCAAGAGTGAGTAGGGATCGTCCTAAGGGATTTGCAAGGTATTACGGAATTAATATTGGATTAGCAGGTCGAATGATCAAAGAGGGGTTTTAGTTGGTTGAATTAGACTAATGATTCAATCAAAAACATGCAAATTAAGATCAATTTAGAGATTACGGTAAAGAGAATGAGAGAAAAGTCTTGGGGCATAGAGTTCACTACTAAGCTTCACTTCACTAAACATTAGCAATTGTCAATTTAAGGGGTTTCCATGTTGTAAACCAAGTGTATGTGCTAATAATTGAAATACTAAGCATGGATGGCAAATTAAGCATAAATTGTATAATCAATCTAGTGAGTAGCACAACCTATCAAACTAAGTCATTAACCATTCAATAAACCCACAATTAAAGCATACATAAAATCTAGAGAAATGTACTACTTGCACTTATAAGCATAAATCATCAAACAACAAGAATGGATTGTTTACCTATCTAGGAATTTAAAGAAACTACACTACAGCTATACTAATGACATGTAAATTAAGCTAATTAAACTAAGGAGGTAGCACCATCCATCAAGAAATAAGTATGATCCATTAAACAAACCACGAGAGTAATCAATTAAGCACTATGCCTTGACCATCACTAGATTTATAATTCCAACACACATAGACATGCATTAAACTTGTAAAACCTAATGTAAGCACATAACCATTCATTCTAGCATACATAGATATATGGATAGAAATAAAAGATCAATTGAAAGAATTAATCCAAACAAATCATGTAGAAACTCAAGATCTATATAAATTCATGGTCAAAACATTATTTACAACATAAATCCCCAAAAATTACAAAATACTAAGTTTAGGAAGCAAGCCTAGGGGCTATCTCTAGCCCCAAGAGAGGGATTTAGCCACTCATGGTAGGTGTCATCTAACCCTCAAGGGCTATCTTCAATGTAGGCACTATCTTCTTCCTCTTTGCTTTGCTCCAAAACCCTAGGTTTAGAGAGAGGAAATATCTAATAACTATGTCTAATATTGTAACACTAGAGAAAACAATTATTGGAACCCTATACAAATTGGTTCATTTAATTTAAATACATAACTCTTTAAGTAGGCAACAAGTCAAAAAATAAGCCTTTGATTGGTGCAAACTTGCAGCTACAAAGGTTGGTGGAGTTCAGGTGCGCTCAGGAATTAGACAGCCCACTGCCAGCAGGGTCTTTGATCGATCGAAGTTGTCTTCGATCGATTGGAACTTACTTTAATTGATCGAAGATGATGTGGTAAAGATATTTTGGATAACTAGCAACCTTATCTATTGAGCTGGCACCGCCTTAATTTCGATCGATTGTAGATATCTTCGATCGATTCGAGATTCCTTCGATCGATCAAGAACAAAAGAGAGTTATAACAAAAGTTTTTATACAAGTGCTCATTTCACAACAAAAGGGAAGCAAACATGCTTCAATTAAGCTATATATTACAATATCAAGAGATACCAAGACATGCTAACACTTGCATGCTTCCAAAAACAAAAACGTTCACAACACTATGCTACATTAGTGTTTAAGGATATTATCCATCCATGAATAAAACTTTTTTACCTAAAAAATAACCCAATCCACTAGGCTGAGCAACCAAAGTTACTCGTAGGAAGAAGAGCATGCCTATACCCTAAAGTTTCAAAAGTCTTGCAAGTTCAATATAGACCAATACAAGGGATTATTCCCCCTAACGTCTAAGTTGTAAGGTGAACTAAGGGATCATCTCAAGCTACATTAAACAATTGAAATGAAATACACAATTTACAAGTATACAATGAACAAGTATACTAAGCAATATTGAAACCACAAGCACCAAATCACAAGCTATAAGTAATCATTGATTAATAACTTAGAATTGAATGCAAAATCACTTAGTGGAAAGCTTGGACATGAAATCCCAGATTTAACCAAGACGTACAAGTTATTTCGGGCCATTACAACCCACAAGGTACTACCTAAGTATGCACATTTGGGGAGAACTCGTATCTTCCTTACTAAAGCCAAACTTTAGCCATCATAAAGCCAATATCCCAAACATTTCCAAAATCAACAAGTTCATAACTCATGCTCAACAACAATGCACAAAACCACATTCTATGCACAAGTAGGGTGAAACCACACAAACCATATCCTAGGGTTTCATGTCTATAATGACATATAAAATGTCAAATCTTCAATGTGCGATTTGCTACATAACAATGGTATACAAAATTTCAAATCTTCAATGTGCAATTTTTTATACATACCATGATATCATATATCATACAAAATCAATTCCCCATTAAGGTAGGCCACAATTACTAAATCCTTAACAAATTAGTAATAAGCTTGCAAGGTAAATACTAACAATATTCTATAAGAATTCATTATCACAATAAGACACTTTCTAGAATTTAATAATCAACTAAATTGACAATACACCTTATACAAGCTACACATGCTTGAATCCTCAAAACCTAAGTCAAGTATATAGAATCATCATCTAAATGCAATCCTATAACACGACAATTGAAACATAAAGAAGATAAACATACTACAACCTTACCTCACTAGAGGATTGTTCCTCTAGAATCTGAGGCAAATGAACTCAAAATGTAAAACTGAGAAAAGGTATTCTAGATCAAGAAGAGTGGAATATTCGGTCTTTAACGTGGAAGACCAAATTCCTCAAGGAAGGGGGTCGAATTTCAGAAATGGCAACTAGGGTTTCTGGTTTTTCTCAAACTACTCACTAGAGTATTATCCCTTTAGAATTCGAGGCAAACAAGGTCAAAATGAAAAACTGTAAAAAGGTGTTCTTGATATGGAAGAGAGGAAAATTTGATCTTCAAAGTGGAAGACCAAATTCCTATGAGAGAAGGTTCGAATTTGAGAAATGGTGGCTGCAGTTTTGTGGCTCAACAATGGTGGCTTTGAGAGGATGCAACAATTCCTCTAACTTTTCGATTAACAATGGCTTTGTTAGCCAAATACACATATATCAACACTACCTCTCTATCTCGTACACACATCCACCCTCCACTTGTCACAATCCTAGGGCTCCTCACATATGACGACCTTGTATTTTTAAGCCCAGTGTGTCCTGTGATGAGCCGAAATAGATCCAAGATGCAGAAACAAAAGAAGCAAAATGGCCCCAAGAGATGTACGTCATCCCTAAGGCACCAAAATGACTCTCATGAAGCCACAAAACTCAAATGTGCCAAGCAAATGAAGCAAGAATGCCAACCCAAAAAGAAATGAACTAAGGGCAAAATGGTCATTTCATACTGAAATGGGTACCACGGTGCACATCATTGGAAAGACAATGAAAATGAACAAGCTTGGACTCAAGAATCGCCTGATTCAGAGTCCGGACATAAAAGATATCAAAATAGAACAGAGAGGCATTTTTCGATTAAAAGATACCACGACCCTATCTCACTAAAACTGGAATAACTCCCACTATAGTTAAATTTTAGGCGTATGGTTAGTCCCAATAGGAAGCTAACTTCAAGCTTTTGAACTTAGACTCAAGAATGGCCCAATTTGGATTAAAAATGAATGAGATATGATTCCACAAAGTTGGAACAACAAAGCTGTCTAAGGAAAAGATGAAGAAAATGGTTCCAGGGAGGATCGGTCGGCCGACAACAAGGGGTCAGCTGGCCGAAACTTAATCATTAGCCAACCGAACCCCAATGATCAGCCGATCGAAATGATGTTTTTTAATAAAAGGCTACTAGAATGGTCACGAGGGCTTTGTCAGCCGGTAGATGGCACCTCATTAGCCGACCGACACATCTGCTGCAGCAAAAAAAGCTGCTGCAATATGTGTGAAATGTGTTTGGTCCAATCCTAAGGTTCTACATGCATTCAACATGATTCAAACAAGTTTGAAAACATTCCCTAGCCTCATTCAAGCATATAAAACATGTCAAAACAAAGAGGAACTCAAAATGATACCCCAATGCATGAATTTTCATAAAAATTCATAAAATTGCCCAAAAATAGTTTCAAAGTTGAAACTTCAGAGTTTTGTGAAATGTGGACATGCACGCAAATGCAAAAAGACATTTAAGACGCGTCCCGATGGTCCGCGGTTTCAGAAAAACCCTGATGAAAAATATGACCTCTCAACGGCCAAAAATGACTTAAAATGCAATAAATAAAACTAAAATGTGAAACCTAGAATAAAATGGTGTTTGTCCTTTGGCCACACCTCATACATGATCATAGAGACCCCATAAAAGAAAAAGAATGGAATTCCCACACCCGATGCAAAAGTTACAAAGCAAAGACTTATGATTTTTCAACATTTTCATAATACACCTTGAAATTGAAAATGCATAGAATACAAACTTGATGCCATTGGCCAATGGCCTTAACTCATACATGTCAAATACATTGAAAAGAGTGTAGTTAGGTACACTTTATATACATGGAATCAAAGAATACAAGTTTGAACATATAAGGCTACAAAATGACGTTCCATGCTAACATTTGCATGAAATGGAAACTTGAAAGTTACAAGTCATCCAAGAAGCAGTAAGCATCATGAACCAAGTTTTCGTACCTGAAAAATACCCCCAGTAACTTCAGGGTGAGTAAACAAGTTTACTCGTAGAGAATGAGCATGCATAGACTCGATTTCTTTCAGATTTTTAGACTAACATGAAACAGTTCAAAAGGATCATGCCACCTAACGTTTATGTTAAAATGAGACTCAGGGAGCATCCTAAGCTACCTTAGAGTATAAGTAACAAGAATCATGATATATCTACATATATGAAACGAACCAAGGTTGGGATAATCCAAAGAATACGATAACTGTATAGTTAACATGAATCACATTATCGATGTAATTGAACAACATAAAAACATGTTATACAAGGCAACAAAATACAAATTCTTAGAGCCATCAACTTGAAATCTAAAGCACGAAAACCATTAAAGTGGATCATGCCACATAATGTCTATATTCCCAATGAATCTATAGGATCATTCCTAAGCTACCTTAGAACATCAAAACACAATTTACAATATCTATACCATTTAACCAACATTGGAACTTCAAATACAACGCATAAAACATGATTTCTCAAAGTAAACATCTTAAAACTCAAAATGGGAAATCAATTAAGGAACAACAAGTTATGATATCATCTAGTTATCAACTTGAAATGAAATGCGAAATCAAACCAGGTGGATACTTGGATGTCACGCCGGATCAGACTGACACCATAGTTACTTTAGGGTTACTAGCCCACGAGTAACCTCTCTATGTGCGCACTAAACTATATGGAGGGGCAATCCCCCGTACTAGAACTAAGTCCTAGCCGTAGCCAAACAACGACATCCCCAAGTTTTCAAAATCAATAAGTTGTACAAAACGTATATATCAACATATGTATACAAAATATCAATTATCTACCAAGCAAAACCAAATTTGGAAACACATACAATACATGCACTATGTCCACAACTACTATAGCATGACAAATGTCGAATCTTCAGTGTGCGATTCGTTACACGCTATAACAATATATTTTAACATTGAAAACATAAACTCATGAATCTAATACAAGTCCAAAATCATGATTTAGACATATAACCAATGTCAAACACATGATTAAATCATTAACGCTATAGAAACCAAAAATTAATTAAATAAACTAATTAATTTCTCTAAATTTCAAATCTCAATCAAGTGAACCCTATTTAACATGTTAAACAACATTGTATGGTCATTACATACATCCATTCAAAATCTTAATTAGGCCTATGGAACAACAAAGTACAATTTAATAATCATTATAATTAAATCTCTAACTTCTAAAATAACTTCAAATGGTCCCAAATTAATATATACTAGCATACATATTCTAG
>JAOTQH010266270.1:0-10951 GCA_025631255.1 Cornus kousa | reverse complement strand
TTGTTTATGAATTTACTCCTTCTCACTTTGATTTATTTAACAGTGTGAAAAATAACGAAAGGAATGCGCTTCTTTTTTATGAAAACAAAAAATCTACTGATGAAAAATAACAGAACAGAAGAAAACTATACAATAGCTTTCACAGTTGTTTCCAACAATGTGATGACGGCTTGCTGTAGGGAAGAACAATGGGAGATGAATGTCTTGCTTTCTGCTTAATATTATAACTGGACCCTTTTCCACCCCAGCTATGCCCCCAAAATGGAGCATGAGACAACTTTAACCAAGAAGTAAGAGATATCAGTTTTACTATGAATCACAGGAGAGAGCGGCAGGAGAATTCCTTCAAGCATAATGATCTTTCACTTCTATCATAACATGGATGAAGGTATCCGTTGGAACTTCCACCAACCAAAAATTATTGTAATGATTTATAAGCACACACCACTCAAAATAGCAAAAAGAAACCAAGCTCTACCTAGAGAACAAGAAATGGAAGGACCACTGCCGCCACCACCAACAACAGATGTAGAACCTATTAGCTCTCAAATTAAGTCTTACATCTTGGTTATATGCTAATATCAAACCAAATTCCTGACAACATTTTTTCTTTGAATTGTATATTTCTTTGTCCTCCTACAATACTACTCATTTTTCTATAAAACTCAGAAACCTCCAGAAGCTATAACCAACTACAAGTCCAAATCCCAGAGAATGGAATGAATATGGCAGAAAGAAGATCAAGAAGAGAATCTTACTTGAAAGCTGAGATGCTCAGAACTCGAGAGAGATCTTACCAAGAGATCAGTCTTTATGGCGATACTCTCAGTGGTGAGACACTGGTGGAAGGGCAATAAATATCATCTCACAGTGTCAAAGGATGGAGCTGAGGCGAGAAAAACTTTCTTAGGATGTATATCTCAGTGACAAAGGATGGAGCTGAGGCGAGAAAAACTTTCTTAGGATGTATTCCATGAGCAAGTTCAATAGTCTCCTTTCTCCTTTACAACATACCAGCGCTTGAAAAATCTTCACAGCTTTTTTGTTTAGGATCCCCTTTCTACATTCAATTATATATTGAGCCCACTGTGCAATGGCCATAGCCAATGCAATTGACTAGGAAGGAGAACGTATGACCAGACAGGCCAAGTAAAGAGATCTAAGAGTGTGATCGTGCCTTAAAAGTGAAGTTGAATTGCGACTTACATTTCCAAATAATGTCAGACCAAGTTTTTTGGCAAGGGAGATATAAAAGTCTAATTGACTCGGAAAAAGAGATAGATAAGAGTGTCCAAATTTCTAGATTTTCTGGCATCTCTGCTCAGGGAAAAGTTTAGTGATCATCAAAACTCTGGTAAGCTTCTGTGGCAGTTCAAGAAAACATAACAAAAAAGACCTACTCTATTCTCTTTTCAGTTCAAGAAATTATTGCTTGCTACAATAGTCAAATCTAGACGAGTCAATAACATAATAACAGATTAGATCTTAGATTAGCCACTTTGTGTAAAATAATAACAACTGTTAAATTTCTCTTTACTCTTCTCCTCCCAGCACTTTACATAGACAGGACTAACACTTGGGAATGTCCTTTTTATTAGTGGAAGCTTTCAGTTGTATAATGGGGAGGATTGTGGTGAAATGGTTATCATGAGGTGGCCATAAAAAAAAAAAGAAAAAAGAAAGAAAAAAAAAAGTGGACCCTGTAGTCAGGGGATTAGACAACATAAATAATTAGTAAGGAAGTTTAGGTATATAAGATCCCATGGGTACACTAAGACCCTCAACAATACCTTTAACTTGACTCACTTTCGGGTAGGGGTGCACAGAAACCGTTGGAACTGGTAAACCGGTACGAACCGAACCGAACCATCAGGTTCCAAAATTAGGAACCGTTAGTTTGCGGTTCTAGGTCCATTAGGTCCGAACCAAACAGTAAACTATATATATATATATACTAAAATATTAATAAATAATAATATAACACACGTCACAAAAAAATTAAGATTGTCATCGAGGCAATATTTGTTATTTATTAAGTTTGAGAAAAATTCATTGAGATATAATAACATTACAAGCATTGGATTTAGCGAAATATAGACAAAATATAATACGAATGCTCAAACTGCTTTTTGGGAAAGCCATGAAACCATCTTTGAGAGATCAATGTAAGCTCCAAACGAAGAAAGCACCATGTTGGAATAAACTGCATCTATTCCAAACCCATCACTCTCCATTTGAACTACAGTTCTCTTCATATCTAAATATTATATTACCTAACAATTATCTTTTTTTTAAGTAATTCTCCATAAGAGTTTGTTAAAAGAAAAAAATTGCAATTATATAGTTTTAAGGGCTTGTGGGGAATCACTCGATCATAGTTTAAAAATAGGAACTAGGTAAAAATTAGTTTAAATTTGTTGAATTGAAAGAGACTTTATTCACCCATAGAGCTGTGGTTCAGAACCGAACCAGTCTTTCACGGTTCGACTTGGTTCAGTTTCATGTCTTAAAGGTTCCAATTTCTTAAGAACCGTTGGGAACGATTCAGTTCCGATTTAGCCTAGAACCGTACTGAACCGGACCGGACCGCGTGCACCCCTACTTTCGAGGCTCAAGGGATGATACCAATAGCACACAAGATGGAGTGTTAGTTACACGTGTCAAGATAGGACCCTTCACTTGGGTCCTGCTCCGATAGTTATCATTGTTTACCAAGAAAAAGTTTATAAAACAAGAAGGAAAGAGATACTCTTGAAATTGATATATAAGAGAGAGAGTTTCTCTCAAATTTTTTATTTATTACACCATTCTAGACCAATGAACAGGCCAACTGATCTATGGATGCAACCAATGGGTGATTCATGTAAACACTAAAAATATACATGATAACTAAACCTAGAAAGCTTAAATCTGCACCAATGGCAAACCTATCTTTTATTATGAAATCAAAAATTTAATTATTAAAAAGAAGTGTAAATATTGAAAAAAAAGAACGTGTGAACAATTGGTTTGGAACCTACCCATCTTTATAGATGAATATTAAGGCATTTATAAACAATTGATTGTTTGGACAACTATAAAACAACAACAACAAACAAAGCTTTTTCCCAACTATTGTTTGGACAACTATAATATTTAACATTATTGGAAAATAACCACCAGTCCAATTTTAGCTGAGAAGACCTCTACAGCAGGTTAGAGTTATTAAGCAGAGTGGATATGAATTGAATCTAATTCTAGGAGAAGGGCTGATGTTGATAACAACCAGTCTAAGACAGAAGAAGTGCAACAATCTTCAGGAATTTTTACCTTCCTGAAATATATATATATATAAATACAATCTTCAAAATTATATATATATATATATGTATATATATATTCGGGATTTTCTGACAAATAAAAACTGTAGAAACTGAAGGGTGAAGCTATGTTATTTTTCTCCATCATATTATCCACCCACAGATACATTATTTCAAGTAGAATACCAAAGGAACATTATAACACATTCACAAGCATCTTTGCTTTATTGGGGTTTGCAAACTTGATCAATGTCTAATAAATGACCGTTAGACCTCTAAATGGAAGGGCATGGTTATACAAATTACTATTTGATCTACTGGAGCAAGACTCATCTATCATGGAATTAGGTACATATATGCCAACGACGCATAGTTCTTCATATCGATGGATTTCAGGGAAGGTAGTTTTTTCACCTAGTTCTTTTATTGATTTTTTCAGTCATATGGAGTCTAGGAAGGTTTTTGAACTCCAAGGGGGGTATCTATTGTATACACAATGTGTACATGGGATAATGTTCTTTTCCCAGTAAATCATCAAAATTATAACAAACAATAATAATAATTGAGATTAAAGGGGGGAGGGGGGGTCAAGATTGGCATACTTGGCAATCTTATTACACCACTTTAACTGATAATCACTTAATATATTCATAATTAAATCTTGAATTGAGTTACCAAACAGCACCTGAGTGTTAAAAGATCTTATGGAAAAACCTAAACAAGAAACGTTACTGATTCAATTTCTAAATTGTCTCAGAAAAATACTTTTCAAATAACGAAAACATTACATCTCCAACCAATATTGTGAATACTAAATGCAAAACAAGTTTACTAAAAGATTGGAGAGATTAATAACTTCTTTCTTAGAAGGAAAGCTTATGTGATAGGAAGAGTTTCTAAGTCAGTAAGCCCTTTCCCCAGTTCCCTAACCTACTTAACCCATCAAAAAATTCACATGGGAATTAGATGACAACAATACAAGTGCCAAACAAACATCCACCAGTGCAATATAACCCACACCGAAAGAAAATACAAGCTCTTCAAACAAACACGCAATCAACAGGTTTTACTAAGGAATTCTTAATTTGGGATTGGTTAAATTAAAGCAGATATGCAGTAAAAGTCCAATTCAACCTTTATTTCTTGTATCAGTTTCAAATAATATGATCAAAGTTATATTTGTTCCATTATTAATTTTCATCTCACAAGTGCAGAAAAATCCCCAAGCTCAGCCCAGCACAACGACAGCACTTTGTCTAGTGCCAGGGCAGCAGCAGACCCCTTTAATAGCTCAAGCTTAAGAAACATCTATGCAAACCAAGAGTTCCAATCCAACTTACTGCACACTCACCTAAACTCAAGTGAATTGTGGGCTTTTCAGATGTCTGCAAATTTTCATTTATTGATCTTCTCAAATTTTTTTACTTTCAACTATTTATTGTACCATTCCATATCAATTTATGGTGTTGTGGAAGACAATCCTATCAATTTTTCATTTCGAAAAGGAAGTGATACAATAAAACTCCAAGCCCTAGCAGAATGAATTTTCTTAAAGACAACTATAACTATGTGTTTTTTTTTTGATAAGTAACTATGTGTTCAAGATAACACATAGTCCTTGACTCGGGTAAAAGTTGTCAGTTTTGACTCACTGACTCTTCTTTTTTCTTTAATTCGATTTGACTCCCTGCATAGGAACTTATATTCTCTCTTTTAAACTCTTTCTGCCATTTTTGGACTCTCTCCCACACATTTTTTCCTTTATTTCATTTGTTCTTTTTCAATTATCTCATCAGTCAAGAGTTGGAAACCTTGATATTCTGTAATTGGGCATGACCACCACTAAGACATATACAACCCCTTTTTTTTTTTGAAAAAGAAAATGCAATTAAAATGATTCTTTAAATTCAAAAAATGCTTATATCAATTCTATTTTTTCTAATTGATGATAGAGAGAGTTTTCTATTTGATAATTTACAAAGTATATATACCGATAAGAAAGAAGATACTGCATCACTAGTCTTCAACCATGACAAATTTCAGCATACAGAAACCAAGTCCTCGTATTGGGAATTAGTTCCCCATCACCTTACTAATAAAACATAATTGAATCAACTCACAACTAATATATTGTAGAAAATGATGAGTATCTGAAAAACCAATTACAGAAAACTATTTTGTTCATTCTTAATAGATAATGAATCCCTTTGGCTTGATTGTTCACTTCGTGATCGACTTCATATTGGCTTTAAGATTAAGTAGTTTCTATATAAAGATTCTACCAGTCTGACACATTCTATATTCCTATCGCCACCCTCTACCAACATAAATAATTATATCTAAACCCGAGAGTTACCAAGTGGTGTGAATAATTTGATTTGCTTGGCTTTAAGGATATGATCGCTCCTGACATTCACTACAATTAATTACCATAACCAATCATAGGGGATGGTGAAGTAATTGTTAAGTACAGATGCAAGAATCTTGGTGCTAGCCTCAAGTTCAATTCCTCCCACACATGTGCAAGAATCCTGATACATGTGGCTTCGGGGTGGTTGCATGCAGCTGTTTATGACATTCATTAAGCATTTGCAAATAATCTTATGATTTAAAAATATATATATCCTGAATTAAGTTGCAAGGAATTAGGCTTTACCCAATTTGAGAAAGCAGTAGCAGTTAAGAGCCAAAAGACAACGCAATTGATTGAGAATCATACATAACATTACATTTGCATGTATTGAGTTGCTACGATAAAAAAACAGAAAATAAATTCTTTAGGTATATGAGTCATGTGCTGACATATTCCTACTCAAAACTTGTCTTGTAATGTGTCAAAGTGTCTGGAGTCATTCGAGCACGTCTATTGAAGACAAGGTAGACTCGGTATTGCGAAGAACACGGCAAGAAGTCCGCATCCTCAATCCCATAACTAGAGCGCAGGTAAAATGACCATAGAAAGACCTAAATTGACTTAGTTTGATCTTGGTTGGGTTCATAAATTTATTTTAAGTGTGTTTTTGAAATTAGCTTTTCAAAATTAAATGATTTACATTTAAACTAGATTTTGAACTGAAAAATAATGTGCATTGGTCGAATGGCGGATCGATCAAACACCTTCCAATAGTCATCAATCAAATGGTTGATCAATTGAGATTTTAAAATTAAAATTATATTCAAATCTAGAAAGCATCGATCGAAGTGTTGATCGTTTTAGGAGTGTCCAGTAAGCTCAATCAAAGGTCAATCGATCGAACCTAACGGACATATATTTTTGATAACTCTCTTAAAACACAATTTTACAAGGATTATACTTACTAAAACCAATGGGACTCCTAATTAGCTATAAACATGAAATTATAATCAGCCTACGTGTGAGTTGAATGTCTCTAATCATCTAAAGAGAGAATCCCTGTGCGAGAGGAGAATTCCTATATTACTCAATCTAGAATTTCCATAGACTTCATCATATGTGATTGAGTGTAAATCAAGGAAGAGTTCATCAATTCAATCCAATTCAACTGTCAAAGCAGAAAGAGCTAGTACTCACTGGAGAAGCAGATTTGTGAGGAGTGAAGTTTATTGATGAGTGGACGAATGGCCTGAAGACTTGATGGAGAGATTGGGTCAGTCTGTGTCAAACGGTAACTAGGGATTCTAAGGTGCGGGAACTGTTCAACTGATTGTATCTCTTTCTCATATGGTGGATTATGCCTTCCTGGACTTGGTCCCATGTTTTTTCTATTGGGGATTTGACGTGAAGATCTTTGTGTTTCTACTCTACTATTCTTTAAATTCTATTTGATGCATGATTGTGAGTAGGATTGCTGAAAATTGAAAATTATTTGTTATTTAATTATCAATCTTCACAACTAACTAACTAATTGAATTTCAAAAACGGATCAATGGTAATTATAAAAGTTAGTTAACTGCAAACTAATAACCATAAAACCTATTCACTCCCCCATCTAAAGTCACCGCTCATACTGAAATATCAGAGCTTTGGCAATGGTCTTGCAATTTATCAGATTATATGTAATGAAATCATATGACAGAAATGAATGCCACAAGGGTAGATTGGAAAAAGGTTATAGAGCTACCTTCAGCTTCTTAAGCCTTTCATTCTCCTCTTCAAGACGCGAAACCTTGTTCTCCAACTCATGGGTGTAAGCCTGTCCATCAACATAGACAAATTTTTTTGACATGGAGAAAAGAAACGAAAACAACCTACATGGGGGAAAACAAAGAGACACTCAAACGTTTGATATCCAACCTGTTTCCTAGCTCGTGACCTTGCTGCAGATTCCCTATTCTTAATCATTCTCTTCTGTCTTCTTTCAACAGTCTTCTCAATCACATCTCCGGGAGCAACCCTTTTGCGTCCAGGTGTCTGGGTATCAGAGTGTGTGCCCATCAAAGGGGATGATGACATGGTCATCTGAGTTTCAGCATAACCTGTATCTGTAATCGGGGCTGCACCCATAGGAAGAGGCTGCTGAACCGGGTGACCTGGCATATAAACAGCCAGCATATTCTGTTGCTGCTGCTGTGGTGGCTGCTGAATTGGGAGCTGGTACTGCATCCACTGAGTTTGTTGAGGAATATTTTCTTGCGGCAAACCAACAGGATCAACCCCTAAAACAGGACCAGAATTTTTCTTCCCTGGAGATGATTCAGCAACCACCCCTGCCTTCACCAAGAAATCCTCCAGTGTCATCTCACCTAGAGTAGGTTGTCTTTCTTGGGATTTCCTGTCAAAAGTATTATTCTTCTGCCCCTGTTGGATATCCTGCCACACCTCGTTAACAGTCTTCTTGATCAGATCCCCGGACAGTGAAAGGCTTGACTGCTGATGCAGCAAGGAGGCCGAAGCAAGTTGGCTGTGCTGTGCGACCCCATAATCAACGCAGCCCGATCCCTGATTAACTTCTGCACTCCAAACACTCTTGAGAAGCTCATCAAGATTCATACTGGTCAATGGCTTCCCCAAATCCCCTAATTGGTTTTGAACCTCATCCAGTGTGAGGCTGTACAAGGAGCCTTGCCTGGCCAATGCATGCAACTTTTGCTCTGGGGTTCCACCAACATTGCCACAACCTCCACCTTGAGATCCCATTGTCTGAGCCCCCATTCACCAGCCCCTCTTTACACCTAAATCAATTATTACAGAAATCAATCTGAAAACCCTTCAAGCACCAAAAATTAAACTCCTAATGTGCAATCACAAAGCCAAAAAAAGAGAAAAAAAAAAAAACTGGAAGGCCTAAAATGTCCACAGATTATATCATATAGATTGAATCAATAAAAAAAAAAAAACCCATTAGGTGTTCTTGAAGAACTCAACCAAAAACATAATCTTTAAGCAGCTATCGATCACTGAAGAACAGAAAAACTATGGAGACATATGCACAAACTCATAGGGATATGGATAGGAAGAAAATCAGAATGATACCCAGATCAAATCCAAGAAAATGTACATATTAATAGAGATGGAAAATACAGCAGTAGAAGACTCACCAGAATCTGAAAAAATTGAAAGATAAATCCACGAATCAATTATCTTGCATGCAGCAACACATGTACAACGTTCTCAAGGAGAGAACAAAACCAATAAACCATGCTGCAAAAACCAGAACTCGATCTAAGAACTAAATATATAAGGTAGAAACATAGGAAAACAGACCCACATTCTATTCTCTCGAATGAATATATAAATGTGAGTGTGTGTGTATATATATATAACCTAAATGAAAAAATAAAAATAAAAACGAAATAAAAAAATTGAAAAAGAAATGGGTAGAACGAACTTATTATACTCGCCAGAGGAGGTCAGTATCCGATCTGAATGTTAAAAAACTGCCAGTATTTGCAAGTGGGCAGAGAAACCCCTCTTTTTATTTTAACTTACAAAATCTAGACACGTAGTCCCTTTTTCTTTTTTCTTTTTTCTTTTTTTTCTTTTTTTGTGGATTAGGCACGAATATGAACATACTAAATAAAACGGTACGGGTTTGACCGAACGGATCCAAAATACTTTTAAGGTGACTTCAACTATAAATTTAAGGTTTACCAAAAAAAAAAAAAAAAACAAAACTATAAAATTAAGGGTAAATACACTAACCAAGGTTTGAACAAATTTTATGTGAATGGAATTTTCAGAGATTTATTATTCTGACTTTTTTTAAAATTATAAAAAATTATTATATTCTTGTAACATATTTTTGTAATACAAAATATATTAGAAAATTTTAAAAAAAATTAATTTTTTTATCTCATCTCACTTATTACTTTCACACTCCTCTTCACCACCCTTTTTCCTAAAAAAATATTACAAATAAATAAAATGAGTGTAAGAATAACTTGGTCATTTTGTTATAAAAAAAAAAAAATACAAATTTTAATGTTGGAGGAGTTGTTGAGGTAATATAAAATCCATCAAGGCTTAATTTAATCGGAATAGGCCCAATATTAGCTCGATTAAGCTTGGTTTTGGACTAGATTATGTGTCTTAGCCATAGAAGGCTGGATTTGGAACTTCATTTAAAATAATACTAGTAATAAATATAAACAAATAGAGATTATCAAAATTATCGTATTCATTGGTCAATGTCCCATAAATGTTCCCTTCTCGGCTCTTTGACTGTCAAGTTGCCATTAATTCACTCGCTCTGAATTCTGAAGTGCTATAATATCATATTTTTGTATTTTAGTGTACAATTAAATTTGGCTTCATCATGTGATAAAAAGACAAATAAATTATGCTTTCGAGTTTTGTAGATATTCGTTTTCTATTTCCAAAATTGTTCTGCGCATTATCTTAATTCATTATTATTAATTAATTACTCCGTATTTGAATAGTGCCATTCTCGTAAAATAATTTTTTATTCTTAAAGTTAATTTAGTTTTTATTTATTATAAGCGTAATAAATAAAACTAAAAATTACTTTATAACGATAGAGATACTGAACATATATCTCAAATGGACATAGAACATGACGTGATTTGTTTGAAGTTCAGCCTTGTATTTCTTTCATACTTCCAATTTTTTTATTTTTTTTCCTCCTCCTCTACTCATCTCTTTTTTACTTAACACGTCTTTTGAGTAGAGACTGGGTGCGCTAAGCATACCATGTCATTAGTATGCTTAACCAATTCATGTGCATAATTCAAGTTGGTTAGTCTCACGTACTCATAAAAACTACTCTCAACCAATTTTAGAAGGGCATTTTGATTGGTTGGGTATATCATGTCTAGCGCGCCTAACATCTCTCTCTAAGTGACATTCTCTTCACACACACTCTCTAGGTGTGTTTGGTAGGGTTGATTTGGAGGAATAGAGAGAGAAAAGAGAAGATAGTGTAAGTTTGTGTTTGGGTAAGTTAAGTGGGGGGATAGGGAGAGATAGGTAGGGATAGCTCCTTATTTCTTATTTGCTTTCTCTCCAATTTTGAGAAGATAGGGAGAGAAAGCATAGTGATTTTAGTGGTATTTTGATAATACCAAAATTAGCCTCCACAAATCAATATACAAATTTATTATTCCATTCAAGTCTCATGGTTATGAAAGGGTAAAAAAGTAATTTGTCTACTATCCTTTCTTTTCTTTTCTGTGCTCTATCTTATCCAAACAAGACTAATTATCCTTTCTTTTCT
>JAOTQH010266250.1:0-10951 GCA_025631255.1 Cornus kousa | reverse complement strand
TGTAATTGGGTTTCGGGTGTGAGCCACTTTGCCTTGTATCTCTTTATTTCCATAGTGAAATATTGTTCTGTCTTCTCTCCGTGGATGTAGGCATAGCCGAACCACGTAAATCCTTGTCTCGTTTGTGTGTGTGCCATTTTATATCTTGTCATTAATTTTTCTCTTGTTCTCATAAACTCCTATTCGATCCTTTTTTCATAACAGTATTTATAAGTTGGAAATTTGTTTTAAATTTCGAAAGGAGATAAAGATTGTAACATTACTATTGTTGTAGCTTGTGAAGTTAATTCTCATCGTCTCACCATTCATGGCATTGTGTGCGTGTGTGATAGAAGGTTAGTGTGAGTATTGAATTTCGTAAGTTTGTGGGGTTAATTTCCTGAGTTTGTGGAAAATGGGATTCCTTATGGTTAAAATAGGAAGGGCACGGCCTTAGGGTTGAAAATTCAAAAACTTGGCCAAACAGGTGTCATTACCGACAGGCTAGTAACCCGTGAAGTGAGGGTAGGGATATGGGAAGGTATAGCATGTTTATTTGTGAACCAGTCAATGTGTTTGTGTTGATTTTTGGATCACAAGGTTGTGTTGTGTGTGTGTCCATGTGGGGGACTTCATGATGCATAGGTGTGCATTAGTATATGATTTGGATGGTGTTCCTAAAGTTATTTTGTTTGAATTATGTTGTAGTACCAACACGCCAACGTTATTTTACTCTTTTGAATTTGTAGTAACTTATACATCTACTCATACTTCTATCCTCAAAGCTTGATCCCTTCTTCCTTGTTTCACTGTGTGCTATGTGAGCATGACTTACGAGACTTTAGGAAGTGTTATTTAGCCACTCTCTACTGACCAATTTTAAGCTCACCCGTTGACAACATTTCAGGTGAAGAACAAGGGGAGGGAAAGATTCCTCAATCTCAACCTTGAGGTTGCACATGTGAAGCTTGGAATGTGTTTTGATCATACTAGCTGCTACTTTCTTAGTGGACTTGATTGTATATGAGCTCCAGCATGTATTTTGATGTCATGTCCATAGTGTCTTGAGTTCCATGTACACATAATGACACTTGTTTCTGTTTTTTATTTTATTTTTTTATTTTTTTTTTTGAGTTGTGGCTTATAACTTACGTATCCAAGGCCTGAAGGCCAAGTTTGTATCCTATGTATTTTTGTTTTATTGTTCATAGCATGATTCTTGTCATTAAGATGGTTTAGAAAAGGTTTTAGAACACATGCAATGACCATATTTGGACTTCCACATTTGGACTTGAGTGAGAGATCAATTCTTTACCTTTCCTATTCATGCACTGGGTTTTATGGATCCGGGACGTGACAATTTTAGTGACATTGTCTTGCATTTGGAAGAAACCGGTTCAGAAGAACAAGTACCTGAACTTCGTTATTCTAAAATACAAATCTCTATGAAGTTAACTAAATTGACTAAAATTTGCAACAGAAGCTACCAGGCTTTATTTGTTTCTTCATCTGTCTACGTTTCTATCATATTAACTCTACTTGAATTTACCTTCTTTTATTTCTTTTTTCTTTTTTGTGTTTACATATTATAATTACATCATCTCTCCACACTACTCTCTCCCCTGTAAAAGATGTAAGTAGTATATATTTGTATAAATTGAAACCTGAAACAAAACTAGGCATGGTGACATTTGGAAGGTGTACGTTATATTGTTCTTATTCATATCCTCTTTTCTTTCTTTGTTTCCATTGAAGATCACACCATCTTCAGCAAGAAAAGCTCTTCTCAAATGTAAGAAGAACTTATCGTCTTCTAAAAATTGGGGAGAATACGCAAATCTCACATACTTGATGGAAATCATTTTTCGGGTGAAATTCCAACTCAGCTAGGAAGCCCGACTCAATTGCACGTTCTAAGCCTTGCCCCGAATGAATTCAATGGAGAAATACCATCTACCATTTGTAACTTGAATTCTCTTGAACTTCTTGATATGTGTAATTGAATTTGGGAATGAATCACTATTGTATATTGTGGAAAGTTGGTAGTTCTAAATGTTGGAAGTTCTAGATCATGTACAAACCCATGAGATTATAGAAATGGTGGAAGGGAATAAGAAAAGGAAAAAAATTTAAAAATTAAAATAAGATACAAAAAATAAAAAATAAAATAAAGTAAAATCATTCAGATTTCGAATGAACCTATTCAAACTTGAAAAGGATTCTTTTTCACTCTCAATGAAGGATAAGGGATTGATCAAGAATAATCTATGATACTTGAATGACATCATATATGATTGGATCCATATCCATACTATGTATATAACATGCATGGATAAATTTTACTTTTTGTATTTTTGTCACTAATATATATACTGTTATTAATATTTTCCTTTGACAAACAAGTGAAGAGCTCATACTTACATTAAATGGATAAATTTTAGGACAAAATGTGTAGTTCATAAATGTACAAATAATTAGTAATTACAATATGAAGATAAGTGATTTTTGATATTATAATTATAAATTATTTATACATTTGTATATTTGTGTTAAACTAGATTAAGCATCAAATATATCTTAATATATTTCTTTTTCGAAACAAATTCAATACATCATTTTCTCCGCTATCAAAAATACCAAGTATTGAAAACTAAAGGACAAAGTGTACGCTTTAAAAAAAATAATCAATAAAAAAATAATCAATGATCAATAAGGTGTTTTTATTTTTATGCTATGCACTTGCTTTTCATTCCATGTGATTTAAATTTTGTTGTTTCCATACTTTCATTTTATTCACTCGCACAGCTTCGAAAAAGATTATACAAGTAAAGGACATTGGGTATTTTGGGACCCGTAACCATGTTCAATAATCCCGACACCACAATTGGACAATATTCCCTTACCAACCACCACCAATCTAAAACCTTGGTAGATTCGTTTTGGCATTAAAAAACACAGATACATGGAATAGAATGAGATTTGAAAATAATGACTTAGGACTTGTTTGGTATACTTTTTGTTTTTGGTGTTTTTATATTTTTGTTGAGTATTGTAATAATTAACAGTTAAAAAAAAAAACATATTTGTGAAAAAATAAAAAATAAAAAATTATGGAGTATTTTATTTTATACAGTACCACAACATTTTGTGAATACTGACCAAAAGTCGAAATACTAATTTCGTATTTTTACATGTTTGTTCACTGTAACAACGGGGTACTGTAGCATTGAACAATAACAAAATAAAAAAATAATAAATAATAATAAAAAAACCATTTTGAAACTAGCCATTATATTTATTTTAAACTATAACACTTTTTTTACCAAATATGTTTTTATATTTTTGTTTCCAAAAATTGGTCATAGCTCATGTTTTTTTTCTTTTTTTAATATTTTTTATTTTTATATAAGCTACAGAAGAAGACTTTCTTAATTTTATACTTTTAATGTTGGTTATTCTTTTTTATCTCTTTTCTTTTTTTTTTTTCTTTTTTTAATTAAAAACCAATTTTTAATTCTTTGGAACATGAATTATATAACGACCCGAACCAAAGGGTCTGAATTGCTAACCGGGTCCTTACTCGAACCCGAGATCGTTTAATAAGATAGTACTGTCATATCCAAGGTCAATACATCATTACTAGTCAAATTATACAAATTTTCTTTACACCATTTCCAATGAATTTAAATACATAAACGAGGCCGCCATGGCCGTACATACAACCTTAAAACATTATAGAGATTTTTAGCATCGCCTAAATCTATGAATACAAGTTATACGCCTTTTTCTTCCAGTTCCCTGAAAATATTAAAATAAGGGATGAGCTCAACAGCTTAGTAGGTAATGCCTAAAATACCAGTTTTGGACCCCCTTGAACCAACAACCAAAGAACTGGAAAAAGATGTTGGGATCATACACGGGGAATTATCAAAATCACAGTTCACGTCATTCAATTTAAAAGATTATCATCACATAATATGTAACGACCCGAACCCGTAGGTCCGAATCACTAAACAGTTCCTTATCCGAACCCAAGGTTACCTAAGGATACCATCGTCAATCTACATGTCACGACACCTTTAATGCACAACCACAGCTCATTACAAGCCCCAAAAAACTACTACATAGTAAAAGAATAGCTCTAAAGATGGTGGGACAAGAACAATGAAAGCCATGCATTTTGGCCAGCCGAAATGGCACTTCGATCGGCTGAAATACCCATTCCGGTCGGTTGAAATGGACCAACCGGTCGACCGGTTGTGGCCAAAAATGAAACGAGGCTACTAGAATTTGAAATGAACAGTAACTAGTCAGCCGAAATGACTCTGCAAGCTGAGAACTTGCTATTGAAATGTTGTGAATGTGAAAATGTGTAATGGCCTATAATGGAATTTTCCAATCTACTCTAAACCTAATCTAACACCCTGTGAAAATGATACACTACATCCCATGGTTATGAACATCAACATTTTACCACAATGCAACTTCATTCATCCCATTCAAATAAGAAATAGCAACATAGTATTTACAATTAGCCCAATTTACATCAAAATAGTATCAAGGCTCATAGTTACATTACATAGCCAAGCTATACAAACTTAATACATTTCAAAATGACACTTTACAAAAGAATGGGCTTAAAAACACAAAAGATTACAAAACACACTCCTAGCCCTCCTTAAGCTTGTGGTGGATTGTTATCTGCCACCTCCTTTTCGTGACCTGAAAAATGTTAATATAAAAGGGTGAGCAAATTGCTCAGTAGGTGGCGCTAAGACACACCTCTTGTGACCCCGTGAATCCAAACAATGAATAGAGTAAAATAGAACGGGATCATACAACTCCGGGGAGAAATATAACCATAATATCAACAACAAATAATCCAAGTCATAAATGAACCATGTCGTGCAACGGGATACAATGTCGCTCCCCATTTTCAAAACCTTTTTCGTCATTATTTCCAAACCGTTAGTGAAACCCGTCCCATGGCAACTCCATGAGGGCACAAGAGGAGGATTGGCTAACTTTCCCTGACCCATGGCAACTCCATGGCGTCATTTGGGGCCAGGTAACTCAATCACGCTAGAGCAGTGTAACGACCCAGTTCCTCATGGATCCGGATCATTAAACGGGTCCTAACCCAACCCAAAAACATCCGAGGGCAATACGGTAATTTTTTGATAAATTTAACTAATAAAACCCAAAAAGGGTAAAATGGTAATTTACCATAATATAATAAATTGAGCCTCAAGGGTACAACGGTCATTTACTTACATCACGTATTACTTAAAATGATGATCGGGGTAAAATAGTTCTTTTGGGGCTAAAAGATGATTATGGCATTTATTTGGGTCATAAAAGTAATTACGTACAACATTAATTGGGTGCCAAGTGAAATTTTGGGAAATTAAACACATACTACTTTTAGTGGCATAAACCGGTCGACTTGTTGGAGTATACGTCGACTGGTTGGGATTGAACAGGGAAACCCACTGGTGGGATACCGGTCGACGTATAGCTCCCATACGTCGACTGATTTGGGGAAGATACCGGTCGACGTATGACTCCCATACGTCGATTGGTTTGGGACGTCTACCACAACTCAGCTACTACCACGATACCGGTCGACCCGTTTGGCTATACGTCGACCGGTTCTTGAAGGTTTCCAATTCCACTTCCACTATCCTGTGAAATCTATTGCACACCAACTTTTGGAATATGACCACTCACGTCACTACACTTACGTGCAATAATAATGCTTTAACATCAAATAAAGAACAACCACGTAGTTAACATAATTAATTACACGTCACTAAAACACACTAGACGCTTTAGTGTAATTAAAAGTTAGCTACACTTTTACAATGGCCAAGTATACAAACTTATTTACATTCCCAAAATTTACAAATTTACATATGGAATGGCCAAATACAAAATAGCAAAAAATCATCTTCTAATGACTCTCAAGCTTGCGGAGGATTCTCATCCGCCGGTTCTTTCCCAAGACCTGAAACAAAATATTATATATAGGGATGAGCATATAGCTCAGCAAGTGACACTCAAGACATAATTCTTGTGTCCTAGTGAATCCAAACAAAGCATAGGCCAATGGAAAATAGGGATCATTCAGCGTAAGGAAATCAAATACATCATACAAGTCATTCCCAAATATAACCAATGCAATGCAATGAATGCAAATGTATGCCAATGTTTCTCCCTATTTTTTCGTTCACAAAACCGTCACTTTCTAAAGTTAATGTAACCCCCTTTGGAAACCCCGCCGCAATAAGAGGAGGATTGGCTATCGTCCCTAGGCCTTTGGTAACCCCGCCACGCCGTCGAGGGGCCCGAATAGCTCAACCACGCTAGGGTACTCTTCCTAGTCCCCTCTAGGCTACATTAACCTCCAGCTCGTTGGTGACCCCACAGCGACTGGGTTTATCAAAACTAATTTTTCAAATCATTAATTTCCCAAGTCCCCATTTTCATTTCAGAATAACAACTTCCCTTTCTATGCAAACCCAATGACATGAGCATGCATAAATAAATGATCACAATATAATGAAATGAGAACTTAGCACAATAATCAACAAGCATGATCTCATACATCCTTATAGCATGCTAGTAGTATCATAAACATGAAGAAACTCATTTCATAGACATGCTTTTCATTCAAACAATTTTAACACAAATTCACATAACTTAGCACATTTGCAATTAATTCATTTTAAACAAGAATTCAAAGCAATTAAACATGCTAAAATAGGATTCAAGGAACATAATTCATTATGGAACAAGACTTCATGGCTTAAGATGCCCCTACCTAGAAATTGCACCAAAACCTAGGAAATGAACCCCAAATTTCGAGCTCCAAGGAGTGCTCCTAAGCTAAAATTGGTTGCACAAGTGCGTAGAGCTCGTCACGCTCTTTGTTTCGCCTTAAACGGTTCCCAATTCCGACAAGTATTGAGTGAGATATGAAGCTTCAAAATTTGCTCCAAAAAGAAAAGAAAAATGAAGGAGAACGAGGGAGAAGAAGAAATGGACGGGAGAGAGGAATGAGAATTAGAAATGGTCTTTAGACCATTTGATGCTTTATGGTGGGTCCCAACCATTTTGAATTTCTTTTCTATTTTTCTTTTTGCTTCTAATTGCACCACAAACAAATTTAAATGCACCACACTCAAGATGCTACCATGAGAAATAAAATGCACAATGCAAATGGACCCAACCACAATCCCGCGCGCAACACGCGAAAAGATAGAAATACCCTTGTCTTAACGAATTACTGAAAAAAAGAAATTGCAGAAAATCGAAAACATCACAGTATTTTTTAAAATTTCTATCTTAAAAATATCATGTGCAATGCATATAACTAAAATTTTAACGAAACAATGACCTCAAACCATTTTTTGCCACATTTTTAAAACCTAACAAACTTATATACTCAAAATAAAGGATATGGGTGTTATTTGCCCAAAATATAAACATTATAGGTTTTTTTTGTCACTTTGCCCTTATAAGGGAATTATCGGAAGAGATTAGGATGTTTTCAAAATTTTATATTTTAATAGTGACTTCAAACCTTTTTTTTGCTCATTTTTTGAACTTAATGGACTTATATACACATCATAAGCCTTTCTTTACTCATTTTTTCAAACTTAACGGAGTTATATACCCAAAATAAAGGATAAAGGTATTATTTACCGAAAATTAAAACATTAAGGGTGTTTTTCTCACTTTGTCCTTAAAGGTACGTTTGGTAGGCATTTTGTTTTTAGTGCGTTTGATAAAAATTATTTTGTTTAGTACAATGTCGAAATTTTTAGTAAATAGTAGCCAAAAGTTGAAACACCAATTTGATATTTTTACGTGTTTCCACACTGTAGCAATGAACACTAGCCAAAAAAAAAAAAAAACTCTGAAATTACTTTTTAAACTAACCAATATATTTTTAAAACTTGCAACACTTTTTTTACCAAACATGTTTTTATGTTTTTATATTTTTGCTTCCAAAATTTTTGTAACAAATAGACACTACCAAGCATGCTTTCAATTACTATTGAAAGCACCAAATAACGGATTAAAACAAAAACACAAAAGCAAAATGCGTACCAATCAGGTACTAAAAAAATCCTTTCGATTATGACTTCTTTTTTGGAAACATTTCAATATTATTTAAATTTTAGCAAATATTATCAAATACCTTTTCATATTTTACAGAAGCAAAAAAATACGAAGGAGTTGCCAAACAGGTTGGTACATATTGTTGCCATTTGAGTAGTATAAAAAACATTATATTGGTGCTAATCATTTTATTACCACAACACTTTTTTACCAAATATATTTTTACTCCCAAAAATCTTATAATATATTTTATATTACCAAACATGTTTTGAGTAAAACACTTACGAAATAAGCCCAAGATAACATAATTGCTTATATTTTGGCATAACAATAAGTAATTAGTTAATAATAGTATCATGTGAGCAATATGTTTGGTGCCATCTTTAATGATATTATTTGTAAGTCTCATTCCACTAATTTTTTTTTTATAAAAAAAAAAAATTAAAATTAAATAACACAATTTTCATTTCAAAGTGCTCTCACCCTTTACAATTATCTCAAAATAAATAAACACACTCCCCTCCCTTACTGCGTCAGAGGGTTTCCGCTTTCGTTTTCCTTCAACTCAACACGAGGGGTTCTCAAATTTTAGGGTTTGCTTTGTTCTCAACTCTTTGGATTGCTTTGGTTTTGATCTTTTCCTAGAGCCATCATTATACTACGGAGGATTTCCTGGCTTCTCAACTTGATTTTATAAAAACTCTCCGAAGAAGAAGAGAACGGGGTTGCTATTGCCGATGAGGTGGCTCTAGAAGGGCAAAAATTATGTGCACATAGTTTGCTAGGTCAACTCTTTACAGACAAGCAGTTAAAGCTCTTTGGGATGCACAAGGCACTCAGTGGGGCTTGGAATTGCGATAGCCTTTAGATGTATCAAATTAAAGGTTTAATGTTCCAATTTATTCTTCTTACTAGAGCTGATTGTGAACGGATTTTGCGAAATCGCCCTTGGTGTTTTGATGGAGACCTCCTTTCAGTTGATCAATGGCATCCTGATTTCGAGTTTGTTGCGGCATCTTTTCAAAAGGTTCCCTATTGGGTCCAAGTAACCAATGTTCCTCTCCAGTTAACCACTGAAGTGATGGCTACTGGTATTGCTTCCTCATTCCCATCTTGCGAGACCGTGGAGGTTCGTGATCTGGGTTTTAATGGCGGTCGTTATATCCGAATTTGGGTGGAGATAGATGTTTCAAAACCTTTCAGACGAGGACCCAAACTCTAGCAAGGCACGACACCGCATTGGACAAAATTTAGGTGTGAGCGTCTTCCTTCCCTCTACTTTAATTGTGGTAGAGTAGGCCATGAGATCCGTTCCTGTTCTCCGCCAAAATTGAGGAACCCATTGATGAATGGCAGTTCAGTATATGGCTCAAAGCTTTTGGTAAGGTTGCAAACTTTAGAAAAATTCTAGGAACTTTGGGTCAACAAGTTCAACTCCATCTCAGAGCTCCCAAACCACATCTCATCACCAACTGATGCCAGGATTTCTTTCCGGCGAGGTTTGTAGTGGCTATGGCGTCCCAAACCAATTTGTTGATTCTCGAGCCCACGTGGATCATGTGATGGCTGAGGAGGTTTCAGGTTCTAGCCTTCTAATCCCTCTGACCGAACGCTCAATATTCCTGATGGGACAGGACAGGAGGATATTGCTTAGTGTACAGTGCCCCATCCAAGGGTTTTGAGGCATTTATTGTCCAGTGAAACCCAGCTTCCCAATGCTATTACTTTGGAAGACTAACCTCTTTTAGCTCACCTTGTTAAGCCGTCATCCTTGGCCCATGTTACCACTAATATTTATTTACCAAATAGGGCTGACCCAATCCAACAACCCATTAGTCCTAATGGCTTAGCCTCTCCTTATGAACCAGGTGATAAGGCATCTTCCGATGATGAGAATACTACATATTTGGGGACTCTTCATCCTACTGGTTTTAGCCCAACTCTATTAGATTCGGGTGTAGCATCCTTGTCTCCTCCTATTTCGGCCTCAGGCTCTCCTAAAAGTCACCGCTCTTGGAAGAGGAAAGCTCGCTCTCTCCATGAGAAATCTAATACGGCTAGTCCCTCTCCACAGAAGAGAAAAGAAGACAGTATTGATGACTCCCCCAAGAAAGGTTGTAAGAAGCAAAGGTTAGAGGATTTATGCACATAGGTTCCGGCCAAACCCGTTGAACTGTCTCTCCAATCTTCCAATTCGGTGGTCGTAGCTAGCCTAGCATGGCCCCAACCCCCTCAATAAGGGTTCTGGTGTGGAATTGTTAGGGTTTGGAGAACCCCCTGACAGTTTCCCAACTGAGGAGATTAGTTCATCTCCATTCCCCTCCGTTGATTTTTCTTTCGGAAACAAAGAATGGCGGCGATCGCATGGAAATGATTTACCTTATTTTGGTTCGTATAATTCATTTATGGTTTCGTCGGTGGGTAAGGCGGGTGTTTTGGCTTTACTCTTCTCAAATGACTGGGAGATTACCATTATAGATTTTTCATAATTTCGAATTACATGCAAGGTGGTTGGTGGTAAAGGTAATAACCCTTGGTTCTTTACTGGGGTTTATGGATCCTATACAGAGAAGGAACGCGCCCATCAATGGAGTTACTTACATAGTCTCAAATTTCAATTGGGTCCTAAGTGGATTCTTATGGGAGACTTTAATGCCTTATTGCATAGGGACGAGAAACAGGGAAGCTTGGATTGCAACCTTATGAACATCTGTTTTAAGGGGTTTCCGTTTACTTAGAGTAATAAAAGAGATTCCTATAATACCCCAAATTTTTAAAAGGATATAAGTGGGATTTAATTAATTATTTTTGGTGTATTTTAATTATTTAACTGATTGTTTGTTTT
>JAOTQH010266240.1:0-10951 GCA_025631255.1 Cornus kousa | reverse complement strand
AAAACCGATAATCCAAACTCCATAAGTTTACAACTTGGGAATCCATCCATTGGACCCCTTATTAAATTTCTCAATCCAAAACTGAAATAACAGAAATGAAATCTAAAGCTAACATAGAGAAGATTTTCTATGTAGTCGGAGGAATGAATAGTTGTATCTGCTCTGCACGTCCAAGCTCCAACAATGGAACTGACGAGTACCTAAAAAATAAAGGAGTAGGTCAGGCCCACATGCAAGTCCTGAACTATTACAATCCAAACAGTAATCTGATACGCAGATACATCCTAAGAAGACTCAACAATATCTAGAGTAGTCCATTATATGTATAGTATACACTAATAGGACTCTCGCTAGTCCAATAGGTTTGTCTCAGCCTGCATAGAAGGCAACATGCGAATACGCACCCTAAGGTGGGCATGAGTACCTAGACCTACCAAGGAACATCACCTATGTCCAATTATCCATCCTAGGCGATATACCCGCCCTAACCATGGTCCCGAGACTCATGCTCATACAATGACACATAAAATAAATATATAAGGTCCGTTCTCCTCCTAATACAATATATCATTCATCTTTGTAGTGATTTGATATAATGTACTACGAATCCATCCTGAGACCACAGTGGTCATTCAAGTCTCAATTGATATGACACCATTAGGTATTGGACTTAACTTACATGGTTAATCCATACCCTAATCCAGATTAGATAGGACTTAGTGATTAGTCCAGTCCATACCTAGTATGTCACCGTCCCATACCGGTACATACCATCCTTCCGTTATCATAGTTGATAACAATATTAAATAGTCATCAACCATTATCCACAATATTTATCAATAAAATTTAAAACATATATGAAGACAATAAGAATTATTATAGAATTCAAACATCACATTTTAATCTTTTAAAATGTTAATACAAGTCGTAGTATTCTAGTCTTCCATAAAATCCTTATATTGATAGAGTCTATAAAACAAACATACCAATCTATTTTAAATCAAGAATAGATAGTTTCTAACACTTACTATTCTTATACTTCTGTAAAAATATAATTCAGCAATAAATTATAAAATACAGAAATTCCACACCAATACAATATTTATTGTCCAAATCAGTCGATAAAGCGATACAACTACAAGAAGTTGTGTATCCAACTTAAATCCAAACCAAGTATAGCAAAATATAATTAATTCACCATACTTAATATGCTAGAAAAATATATGATTATACATACTTAAATTATATATAACACTGTGCCAAATTCCAGTAATTTAAAAAACCCACAAGACAGTGCAAGCTACTAGTTCCTTAACTGTAAGATACTCCATGATTAAATCAATTCATAGATTGATGTTTCACAGTTGGTTTATAAGTCTTTATCAATGAAATTCACGATTCAGTAGCATTAAAATAGCTTTAGGAATTCAGTCCTAACCAAACAACTCTTAACTCTCAAAACTCACCTACAGAAGGGGAGAGCAGGCTCTAAAAATTAAAGAGCCTGCTCTTTGGGCAAGGAGAGCCGGCTCCCCACCTTTGGGAGCCGGCTCTCAACCCTAGAGAGCTGGCTCTCGCTTTGTGTGAGCAGGCTCCTTCCAATTTTTGAGCCTGCTCTCACCTCTAAGAGTCGTAGCCTGTTCTCCTCTTGTCTTCTCCGACTCCAGTGAATTCCAACCTCTGAATTTAGTTTGAATTCATGTTTTAAAGTCCCATACTCTTCCTAGATTAATCACAAGGCAAGGTTATGCCATAAAAATTGAATTAAAACATCAAATTTTAAAACAAACATCAAGAAGATGCAACACTGATCTTTTAAACAACAGAGGCACAGATTAATTCAATGCTTCAAAATACTGATTAACATGCATAAAAGTTGTATTTAATATTTAGTTTAATGCCTAGAGTCTTCCTAATCATGCACAGAACACAGATTAAAGAGATAGAGTGGAACAGAACTTGCCTGCAGTTTTAGATTTTCAAACTGTAAACCACCGTCTCTGGATTCTACGTCAACGTTGTCGACTATTGTTCTACACCTCCGGCGCTCTTGATTAAGTCCAGAAGCACCCCGTCCAATTATCCTTGAACCTCTCTGTTATTCTCACCAGATTCCTTTTCTATTTTCCCCGAAGTCTCTCTCTGTTACTTTCTGTTTTCCTCTCTGTATTTTGGTACGTGAGAAGAGCTCTATGAATTTTTTCCTAAAACTCTAAACCCACATATAGAGTATATGTATAGGAGAATCACTATAACCCTAATCCATGTAGAATTAGAGACTAAGCCCTAATTCCAATCCTAGCTGGCCCATGAAAATAACCCAAGTTATAATCTTTGACGGCTACACAAACGTGACATCTAAAGACAAAAAATAAATGAAACCCTAATTCTATTACATAAAGCATTTAACTTAACGTAATTAATTAAAAAAAATAAACTTATTAAAACCAACAATAAATAAAAGAACACAATAAATTAAAATAAAAACATAATTAACTAACATAATCCACAAGTAATTTTTAAATAAAACAAACAAGCAAATAACAAAATGACACATAATCAAATAAAATGTACACATAATAAATGACATTTTCAATCAAATAAAATGTACACATAATCTAATAAAATGCAATAAATACAATAATTAAATTCCAGAACTGTCCTTTAGAATTAGGGGTATTACAATTCATTAACCAAGTGACAGCTAAACTCAATTCTATTCACCCTTGCCAAAACAACATTTGCCATCTAACATATAGCTATACAATTACATGATTATACAACGACCACCAATCATAGCAGCCGGTATTTGTCATACGGATCAACCTCAAGATAACTAAACGATGAATCTCCCAATAATCATACAATCATGAGTCACCAAAACAGTAAAATGTACTACCTTGTATTTTAAACAGAAGTCCTAAAAATGAGATTTTCAATAATCAATGATGTACCACTAACCCGTTATCAAACACCCAACATCACCTAATACCTTTCATCACCCAAGATAAATTATGTAAGTCCACATTGTCACACCAATACAATGCATAGTACAATACCCTCACTATCATTAAAAAGTCGAAACGATCATTGACCTTTGACCCGGTATCGTGCCAAAGAGGGATTGATTCAAGAGAAATGGTTGGCCAGGCCATTCTCATCCTCAATCCGTTTTTGACACAAACGTCATTTCTGTCCTCAGATCTAAACCGCAAACACAACCCTATACCGTCCACAAAACAACTACGAGATCCACTCCCCAATCAATTCATCACTTTACATAACCTCAATAATTATACAATCATATACTTATCCTCAGAATCCCAATCATATTTCAATCGCATAACCATAATAAACAAAACAACACAGCACCAAATGTCTCATTCCTCGACCAATATCAAAGCTCTTAATTCTTCTTATATAGTCATACCAGGTAAATAATTCCATAACATCATTCGATCCAGTTCTGACCTCGTCAAAACATACGGTACAACCATCACATGTCTAAAACCTCAAGACTAAAGTCAACTACTCCTATCGTTCCCTAATGAAACCACACATTCACTTTCTAGCCACTTAACACTCAAACAATATCAATATTTATCCTCAAGACATTGTTAAAAATCAATCACATATAAAAACATCTGTACACATGAGTCATAATACATCACCTAGTGATACTCAACTGCCATTTACTACACATCCCTAGTCATTACCATTAGCAACAACATCAAAAATGTAGTCCCCATTCAGCAACCCATGCCTCATATCCTACCAGTTAAAACCATTCTCAAAACAAACACCACAAAACTAAAGGCTATACCTCCCTCCATGAAAGTAAGTCGACCCCTTCAATCTGAACCTCAATCGACGAACTCCAACGGCATAACACCCACTCACAAATTTGTCCGTCCACGGATGCGCACAACTCCTAAAGGGAGAACAAGACTTACAACAAATGACGTCCTTACCAGGACTAAAACAACGGAAAGGGTAATGAACTCCCTACACACAAGGAGAAAAACCAGCCTAGAACACATATACGGAACCACGAATACCAATCTAAACGACTCCTCTCATTACCGGACCGTCCTACACAATCAACATAAAAACCTCACACACCTCACCGTAACACTATGCTAACCAAAACCAATCAGTTAAAAGCACCAACGCCCTTCACATACTAACACTAGAAACAATCACGTACATTGGTCACCACATCCCATCCTACCTAATAATCTTCCAATGAGAAATTCTATGAAATACGTCGCTTGATCACCTGTTCCACCTCTATCCTTCTGGATGACACTATTTCGAATATCGTGCACACAAGACTCATAACCTCAATCACAACAGTCCACTGACTCCTCAAGAGAAAAAGTGCCTATATGGCAACACCTATCTATCTGGTTCTAAAGATTAAGTCGTCCACAATCACCACAACTGGCGCACAATCCCATCACATACCTGTTAACATAAAACAACACTCAAAACTTTCAACCTACATTCGGATCACACTTGGAACCATTATACTCATCAATGCCAAATTTCACGTTATAACGTCTTCACTGCCATTCATTTAAGTCAACAGTTCAAGCCTATGACCCCATCAAACTATCAAGTCATTACTAAAAGATCTTTCCCCAAACATCTTTAAAATAACATCTTCATAAACAAAGAACAAGCATAGCACTCACTGACTCCCCATAACAACCATTATTTAACACTAAACGAGTACATTCACACGGTAATGTTATGCCAACAAATCTTCAAACAAAAATGAACATAAAAATCCAAATGCTCAACACCCAACTGTCTCCTTAGAACCATGAATACTACGATCAATCACTATTGTCTTCCTAAATACTGAGATCACCTCCAAACTGACTTACTTTTCAACGTATGAACCTCAAGTTTCAACACCTCATGATCATCCTTCCCACGATAACTGCACAAACCCTAATCCCCTGGAAACAACAAGCCTCCACGGACCAACCACTCATTCAAAAGTGATGCTAACTCGACATCAAAACACACATCACCCGAGATACCTGACACTATAGTCAACAACCTGATACAAGAAAAAGAATCATACGTGGCATCCTACAGAAATGGTCCCTAAGAGGAAAACAAACACTATGCCAACTGGTCAACCACACAATCTACAGTCTATGACAACTACAAACAGTGGTCTCTCATTATTATCTAACCGGTCACTCAAGTCATACCTATAACCATGACTACCATACAACATAATGGAATGTCCACATTGATTTCATCTGAGTTGTGTGCCCGTACCTTGCTCAGTGTGGTAGCCTTCTGGTGCCACCTGCACACGCTCACACACACTTACCCACAAGGCCACAAAATAAATAAATCAAATAGAACAAGCCACCGAGCCCAAAAGGTCACTCCTCATCCTGGCTCAACACAATCTGTGACCAACACTCTATGGTCACCAAACATTATCACATTTAGCTTCTGTCTTCCTCACTAAAAATCATAACAAAAGTGCAATCTACTCATCTCTTTGCCAACCCAAGGTCAACCACACAACACTAAAACCTCACAAGTCATATTCTGTAAACCACCTCACGTCCTTTGACATCCGACCAACCTTACTTACATGGAAGGATCCCATGACTCACACACCATATCCTACGAATCCATTATCCCCAAGATTCCACTCACCACACCGAGATAACACAACACAACTCTCGCTCGTGCAAGAAAATGAGAACTTTTACCCCGGAAGACACCTAAGGTCAAACCCTTCCACCCTTACTAGTCTCTAGGGAAAAAAATTCCTAGTGGAACAATGCGTTCTGATCAAACCGAACTCAGAAGATTGTGCTATTCATATCACCTTTGCTAAAAATGCTAATACTTACCCCAATCATAGGTGATAACTCACCAAATTAATACAACACGGAAGTGTGCATGCTAAATAATTACCTACTGAAAACATAACACCTGCTCGTGGATCATTTAAGTCAATGCTACACACATACAACATATAAGTATGTGTTCACGTAAGCAAATTTACACGTAGTCAATTAAATAGGTAAGCAAATAAACAAGTAGACATACTGCTCAAACATTTAAACATTTTAACATATAACACATAGACAAGTAACGATTTAGCATGCTTCTTCAAATATCTAGACACCTAACAAATAATCCCATACGCAATGCAAACAATTTCCTAAGCAATCCTACATTGGCCTTTACCTGTTGTCCTAAGGTTTTCGAACCATCGCTCTGATACCATCTCTGTAACAACCTTAACCCGGGGGTCTGGATCGTTACACGGGTCCTTACTCAAACCCGAGGTAAACTAGGACCGACACGACATTCCTATAGTCAATACACCAGTACTACTTAGCTTTCACCCTTCGCAAGCCTCAAAATTTATCCCGTCATCAAACCATACAATTACCGGAAGAATGGATGAAGAGATGACTGAGCAACTTCATTTCGGTCGACCGAAGTGGAGCTTCGATCATTCAAAATAAAGATCCCGAGAGTAAAATAAGAGGAGAAGGAAGTCTACACACACAATTTCATTTCGGTCGACCGAAGTGGAGCTTCGGTCGTTCGAAATGAAGATCCTGAGAGCAAAAAGGTGCTTCGGTCGACTGAACCCCATTTCGGTCGACCGAAGTGGAGATCTCGAGAGTACCCTTTTCTATTTCGGTCCACCGATGCACCATTTCTGTCGACCGAAATGGCTATGCCGAGCCTTGACTCTGAAGTTAACTTGCTGAGCTATGAAAATGAGGGAACTGAAATGGAAGCTTGAGATTAACCCATACTCGTTTAGAAACATCTATCATAAGTTATTCTATGATTAAAGATGAGGGAACCAACCCGCAATCATATTAAAATATTATTTTAAAAATCAATTCCATGAATTTAATACATAGACATTGCATCATGGTCGTCATACATCAAAATGAATCCTATATTCAGGTTTCATCATTTACATGCCAAAATAAACTTGATACATCATCTTATATGTGCTACACTAAACGAGTTCAAGTTCCACAAAGTTTACATCCAAATACTCATCAAGTTCTCTCAAGCCTGAAGTGGATTGTCATCTACCAATTCTTTGCCATGACCTGAAAAATGTTATTAAATAATAGGGTGAGCATAAAGCTCAGTAGGTGACATTTAAGACATAATTCTTGTGTCATTATGAATCCAAACAAAGCATAGGCCAATAGGAAATAGGGGTCATAAAATGTGGGGATAGAACAACGTACAAGTCAATTTTAAATACAAACAAGCGATGCAATGAAATGCAATGCATGTTAATGTCACTCCCCATTTTCATTTCTCAAAACCATCACTTTCCAAATGTTAATGTAACCCCCTTTGGTAACCCCTCCGCGATGAGAGAAGGATTGGCTACCGTCCCTAGACCTTTGGTAACTCCACAGCGTCATCGTGGGGCCCGAATAGCTCAACCACGCTTGGGTACTCTCCCTAGTTCCCTCTAGGTTACATTAACCTCTGGCCCGTTGGTAACTCCACAGCGACCGGGTTTATCAAAACCATTTCACAAAACTATCATCTCCCAAAATCCCCATTTTCATTTCAAGACAAATTCTCCCATTTCATGCATCCTAATGACATGTGCTTGAATAAACATATGATCTCAATATTATGATAATGGGAAATTTGGCACAATCTAAATAAACTTGTTCTCAAACATCATTTTCAGCATGTTAACACATAGTGGATATAGAAATTCAACAGATAGTCATGCTTTTCACATAAAACACCTCATGTACATAAATATATATTCTCTAGACAGCTTTTAAATGATCAACAACATAATTAACTCTCAAGTAAAACATAATATCACATAAGAGAGGTGCAATTCACAATGGGACAAGAAGAGAGTGGATTAAGATGTCCCTACCTCAAAAAGAGCAAAAAACCCTAGAAATGGGTCCTCAAATTTGAGCTCCCAAGGAGGACCAAAAGCTAGAATTTCAGGTACTAGCACGTAGAGCTCGTCGTCTTGCCTCAAACGGCTCCTAATTCCGATAAGAAATGAGTGAGAAATCATTGATCAAAGCTTTGTTCTCAAATGAAAAGGAAAGAGATGAGAAAAAGAGAGAGATAGGAAAATGGACGGGAGTGAGAGAGAGGGGAAGTGCAATTGTGGTCTCTAGACCACTTATTAGGGGTAATGGTGGGGCCCTCTTATTTTCTTTTATTTTCTCTTTTTCCTTTAACTTTAACCTACACCATATAAATACACCACACCACTAACAAATGAATGCACCACATAATTCATGTAAATTGAATGCACAAATGCAACTGGACCCAACCACAATCCCTCACGCAAAAGTGAAATGATTGAAATACCCTTGAAATGAAAAATGGTGAAAATCAGAAATGTCACAGTTACCAACGGGCCGGAGGTGAATATAGCCTAGAGGGGACTAGAGAGTCGCCCTAGCGTGGTTGAGTTATTCGGGCCCCTCGATGACGCTGCGGGGTTCCCGAAGGTCTAGGGACGGTAGCCAATCCCCCTCTCGTGTCGTGGCGGGGTTACCAAAGGGCGGACTGTATTAACATTTGAAAGTGATGGTTTTGAGAAATAAAAATGGGGAGTGACATTAACATGCATTGCATTTTATTGCATCGCTTATTTGTATTTGAAATTGACTTGTACGTTGTTCTATCCCAACATTTAATGACCCCTATTTCCCATTGGCTTATGCTTTATTTGGATTCACAAGGACACAAGAATTGTATCTTAAGTGTCACCTACTGAACTTTATGCTCACCCTATTATTTAATTATTTTTTTCAGGAAACGGGAAAGAAGTGGCGGATGACATTCTACTACAGATTTAGTATGGATTAGGAACTTATTTTGTTGTTTTTGTACTTGGGCCTCACTATTTTTGTATGACTAAGCATAATGTATTTTGTACGACGACTTATGAACTTTTAATATTATAATTGTACCTATGGGCCGTAACTTTTGTATGAGCTGTCTAAATGTTGTAAAATATGGACATTGATATTAATCTTGTATTTTGGGACTGTAATTATGCTATCTGGATGATATAGTACGTGGTTGTACCACTATGGAATGAATTAAATTAAGGCATGATGAATGGATGAAGGGATGCTGGAATATATATTTTATGTTTATTGTGCTGGGACAGGTTAAAAATGCATTTAAGTAGGTTATGGTAGGTTCATTTTTAGGGGAGGTTATGCCGATTTTTTTTTAAAAAAAATGGTATCAATTTAGGTTCGTTACAGTTTCATTGCATGATTGTTGATTATAAACTTGAGTGAACCAGTATATATATATATTTTATTTATATTTTGTTAAATATTATTTATATTTACATTATTTGAGAAGAAAAGTATAATGAAACAAGTAAAATCCATTGGAAGAAATACGTTTAATTTCAATAGTATAACCTAAAAATATAATATTTGAGGGTAACATTGTCATTAACAAAATATTTTAAAATCTAAAATCACTTATTGGTAATATGTGTTAAACAATTTAGCCTATTTTAAGTTACTGCGTAATATTTTAAGTGGTACATGCTAATTTGAAAAAATTCATTTACCGTGTTCTTTGTTAAGCGCTAAATAACAATATCAAACAAGCCCTTAGTATGAAACGATTGGCTCAATTATTATTATTATTTTTTTTTTTTTGAAAGTTAAATTTTCAATTTTATATATAAAATATTGACACATATGCAGGCCATACATGGCTCAATTATGTGATTTAATTGCAAGTGATAAAGTTTAATAAAAGAATGGCGTGATTGAATTTAGACCACTCGATTAAGCCTATGGAATCTTGCAGGGAAGATTCTTAAGAGAATCCTTTTTTGTGTAAGTAAACATCACGTAATAGAAGAACATAGAATTACGGTATCATTTTAAATTTTAATGTAATCTATCTAGCTAATCAGTTACTCTAATTTAAAACTTCTTAAAATTAGGGTTATGTTTTAACTCTAAAAAATTAATAGTAACAATTACTAACCATGACATAGTGGCTGTCACAGTTACCTTTGTATCTAATCAACCTATCACAATCATGGTTCGTAGTTGGGGGTATTGTCGCGATCGCGGTAACGGACTCAGTCAAATATTTGTGTAAATTGACCGAACTGAAAAATTCATAAAGATGTATAACGATATTGAACCTTTAAAAAAAGTTTACGAATCAACTGATATATCACGTATCGATCGATGTGACAAATCTTGATCACAATATATACTATCTATTCCTATATATATATTAAAGTAGGATGGTGGAGGATCTATGGCCTTTTAAACGTGATGAAAATAATTAATCTACCAACTCGACCAGGCTATCTTTGTGAAAAGTAAAAGGGGTAATCTCATAAAAACCCCCCACTACTATCAGATTTTGTATCAAATACCCCCAACCTACTTTAGAAAACCCCCAACACTATGAAAATTGATTACATTGCACCATGTCTGTAATAAAAGGATGAAATTAACCCCAAATCAATTAAAAAAAATCAAAATAGGTATTTTGCCAATTACTATAATACCCTTGGTGACATTTGTATAACTAGAGTACAAAACGACCGTGTTTTGTGCGTATATATTAAAAGCCACTAAACGAGGTCGTTTTGACGTATTGGTTGGAGTATATGTATATGTTTATGTATATAACTTGCATATGAGAGAGAGAGAGAACCTGAAGCGATCAAGGGGAAGGGTCATTGACAAACACTTGGTGTATAAGCTTGGTTCCCAACACAAAAACCAAAAATGGTTGCTGGAGTTAAAAGTTCTGCAGAGTCTGGGGACTACTAGCATCCCTCTGGTATCTCTCTTTGTCTCTCTATATAGCCGTATATGTATATATATATATATATATATAACTTTTTAACTACAGCAACCATTATATATGTTTAGAC
>JAOTQH010266229.1:0-10952 GCA_025631255.1 Cornus kousa | reverse complement strand
AGTCAGGACGAGGGGAACCAAATTAGTAGAAACAAACCCATTTTTACAGAAATAAGAGTTGAATATCAATCTTGAGAAGGGACCTTTATGGTAGGGTATCAAAGTATTTCACCCGGGACCCCATTTTGTTCAAAACACACACACACACACACACACACACACACAAAAGTCACAGGATGTTACACTATAAGAAACTGCTCTCATACTGTAGTCAATGGATCATAATTAGTCTAATGGTATAACATGTATTATAGCATTACATCACTGAAATTCACCAGCATATATCCGTTGGCCGAAGCATACACCAGCTAAATTTGAAATGTCTGTCGACTTGGGATATTTTCTATAAATACACCATTCAATTCGGGGTTTCAAGACCAACAATTTCAATTTCAAGCCAAGCTTTGTACGTGTCTTAAAATTCCATCTCACATTAAATCTCACTATTCACACACAAAAGGGCTAGCACATGCCAGTCAAAAAGAACTTCACAATTGATATATAACTGATAGTTACACTAGGCCACAAATTGTTAATCTGTGCAGGTAGCTTTTGCCTTCCCATCACAAATATACTCTCTCTCTCTCTCTCTCTCTAATGCAAATGTTTAATTTCAAAGGAACGAAAACACAAATGCCTTGCACACTAAGGGCATAAAATCCCTATGCTATGTCTTTCTATTATGTGGCAATCTCCTCAACTTCAGAATTGAACACAAAACTTGGAAATGTTGTCGTTATATCCCTGCATTTTTATAAAATAATAAATAAATAAACCATTTCCTGAATGTCAACATTATGAAGTGCTTACCTTCCGGGAATAATATTAAAAATTATGAAGTGCTTGATGGAGGGATGTGATACAACTAAAATAGTAAAATATATACCTTAGATATGGAAGCGTCATGATCTTCAACAATGAAGGATTTTGGGTCACAAAATTTTGCCATTCAGATTTATCTATCCTTCCATCTTTATTTACATCGGCATCTGTAAACGTCTGTTCACAAAATTTAGTAACCAATCATCAACTAGCTGCTTCCGGGAAACCACAACCAAAAGGAAATCTTGAAGGGGAAACAAAAAGAAATACTTGTGGTGGGAGGTAATTCATCACAACTACATGGACAAGTGACAGAAGGTTCAATGTTAATCTAAAATCACAGCATATCACTTAGAACTGCTCCCCTTACTTCTCTCTCTCAAATGACAAATCAAGTACATATTTTCACTGAAATCAACTTTCTTAAACGAACAGTTTCAGACCACCAAACTTATAAATGCCTTTTTTGGGGGGCTAGGACTCAGGATCAAGCAGTCATGTTCATCTTAGAAACTCAAGCAGGATAAGAGCCTAAGTTATAAGATGGTACATGAAAGCTCTGATAGCAGTTGATGTAGGAGGAGGAGAAGAAGAGGGGAAGAAATTGAAGCAACAGAGAAAAGCTTGTAATCTAAGAAAAACAATGATTATGCCTCCCATTACATAAAGCTTATTTGCTAAGAAAATTCTAAGAAACAATTACTAAATAGTCCAAAAGATTAATGCCACAAATAAGATAAAATCCAAATAATGTAATCTGTCCCTAAAAATAAGATAACCCTTAATGTTATATTCGGTGGGAAGGAAAGAGGAGGGGGTGGAAGGAAAATAGGAAGGAAAGAACAAATTTCCTTGGTTCAGTAGAGAATATACGAGGAAAGAAAAGATAATAGGAAGGATGACTCATCCTTCCTCCTCCACAAATTTTCATCCACCCATCAGATATGGGCGGAAGATAGGAGAGAAGACAAGTGAGCCTATTATAGAAGTTTTAAATTACGACATCATCCTTCATAAATATTTAATAAATCCCATCAATAAAGTAAGTTATTTTGGTTTAATGGTAAAAACAACTTAAAATATTATCTTTTGTTTTATCCTACCGATCAAATTAAATTGTCAGTTTTTTCCATTCTCTTCCATCCAACCGAACAAAAAGAGGGAAACACTTAATCTATTCCATAGGGATGTCTCAGTCATCCCTTCTTCTCTCTCTTCCATTCAATTTTTTTCCTTCCTACCGAAGGAAACATAAGTCTATCTCTTGCTCAGCCCCGGCATAGGTGCAAAATGTCACATGGGTTCCATCCCAATCCCCATCAAGGTTATTAACTGAATAGTCCTAACAAAGAGGTATTGGAACATGTTTTTGAAGTTTCCCAAGAGATATGCAGGATCACTTTACACTCAAGTATCTGCAATCACTAAAAGAATTTACCTTATCTAATATAGTCTCAATGGTCTCATCAGTCAACTTCATTTCAGATTCACATAGAAGTGCAACCAACATTTGCTTGACCTGCAAAAACCACAGAAAATGAAGATGCCTGCATGTAGTTTAATGATTGAATTAATGCACAATCCTGGGTGTGTGCTGCAATGTTTTATCATCACATAGTAATCCATGGACTTTGTTTTAGAAGCATATAAACTAGCAAAGACTAACAAATAATTAAGCTCTCAGAAGAAGCGTTTCTAAACTTGGCAAAGAACAATGGCAGTAGCATGATGCCCTATAATCATCTTAAAAATAAAATATAAAAAATAAAAAAATAAAAAATAACATTAGAGAAAAAATAATAATAATAAAAGAGTGCACAAGATATGTACTGGAAATGAGAAACAAATTTACTGTTGTATTTAAGCTCAAGTCAATACACTGTATAAGATAGTGAAAACAATGACAACAAAACCAAAATCGAGTGAACGTATCCAATAAAAATCTATAATATAGAATCAATCAAAAAACACTTTTCCAACTAATTAAATGAATATCTGAACAAACTTAGGGTTAACGCTTGATGCAACAGTAAAACATGGCTGATGAGTGTAACGTGGATTCAAATATGAATGGCAACCACTTTTGACAAACAATGCCAAAGGTTGGATTTGTATCTGATCTACCTCTCCCAGCCCTTTGGCATTGATGGCATCAGCAGCGGAAAATGGCCTTGTTATACAACTATATCCCCCAAAGGATCATAAGTAAAGCCAAGAACGCAAGTTATCAACATATCAATTAAAACTAACATTGCAAACTGATTTGATTAGGATGCTTTTGAGATCAACAGGACAATGAAAGTCATCTCTATAAGAGTGTGAAGCAATATCAGTTGGTGAAGAATGAGAGGAGAACCAAGTCAACAATTCATGTACATCTAAATAAAGTTGTTGAGATTATAATTTAGGAACTAGGGTTTGATAAGACAACGAATATGAACTTGATGTTCTCATTACATTATTCCTTCTTTTACTTGTAAATATATATACGTCATTTTAGTATTACAGCGAAAAAGACTTGTATGCCCCTAGGAGAGATACTACTTAAAATATATACATTCTCACGAAAAGAATGATTCATATTATACGAACATATTATCCAACATAATAGGTCAACCAAAGCAGATAATGATTCATGACAATGTCATGTGAATTAATACTACTGCATGCAGCATTTATGACTTTATTCTTTTCCTAGGCATTGTATTAAAAGCCCCAAATGAGATTCAACCCATGTACATAGCAAAAACTAAGCCCTTGGACATCCAAAAACTGAAAATAATAATAATAATAATAAGAGATGCAACCCATGTTCAGCATCAAGTTCCAAATGACTTTTCCAGTCCAGTAAAGGCGAACACACCAATTATACACATCCTAAGTCCAAATTTACATATAATATATCACCCACACATAAGTATTTATTCTTGAAGACGATAATTATAAAGGTCCTATAATTCCTTTCACAGGCCATACAAAAAAATAATTAAAAAATTAATACCAACATACCTCATGTCGCTCAATAAACCCAGTGCCATCCATATCATAAAGCTTAAATGAAACTGAAATTTAATGCAACTTATTAGGCACAATTACAATTGTATGGCATTGCAATCTTTGAATGCACTCCGGTTTAAGCAATCTGAGAAAATTATGATATTTCGACTCACAGTTGATCTTTTCTTCTTGTGGGGCATTTGGGTGGAAGACATTGAGTGATCGAACAAAGTCACCAAAATCAATGACTCCCTTTCTCTTAACATCAAACAGATCAAATATCTGCATGCAAAAAAAATCCAATAGAAAATGTTTACTTAAAATTGTAATACGAAATAGGATTCTTACAATAAGTTTTAACCACACACACATATAGAGAGAGAGATACATGTGGACAATTAGTGAAGACATTAAGTGATTTGTATGCCAATATGCCAATATGGTTTGTGTTTGTCTTCAGCATACCAGACAAGCTTAACATCCAAATACCTCCATACCAATCAAGTCCAACTTCATATCTTAGAGCCTAATAGACCCATGTCTCCCATATAAATTTCCAAAATCAGAAACTAGGCATAAGTTATAACTCAACTCCTTGCAAATACAGCTATATTTGCATGTATACACACACACACACAATCATACACATGACCGTCTGTTTTGGACGTGGAAGAGTACATGGACTCTAACACAAGAACTATCATCCAACCTCATAACATTCAAGTCAACTGTGAAAAGAGCTCATTAGTATAGGCTAGTACAATTTTTATACATAAAAACTTCTTCATAAAAGCTAAATGGTGATTCAAATTAGTAGTTCAGAACCAATATAACACCTAAAGCACAACTAAAATCAGTGTAAATTATGTAATCCCAGTTGAACACAAAATTTTTAAAAAGTCATACCCGGTTTGCAAAGAGATTCTCCTTCTTTCTGTTCTTGAATAGAGCCAATTGAAACTCTTCCTGCATATTCAACAAGAAAATATGATATCATGATAGAACCAAATTTCACACAAAGCATCTTCCCTTTTTGTTGCACAATGAAGAACACCTTAACAAAGTAGATTTTAATAAATTCTCAGTGATCTCCCTACACAAAGATAAGCATATTTTGTAGTTAAAAAATTGAAAGCATTGAAACTACTAGTTTCAATTTTTTGATAAGGCTAAAATAACATCCATATAAGTCAACAATAGAAAAATAAAGCAAGGAAAATAACATTATCAAATATTGACATATGAAGCAAAATTTCTACATCATGAGTCGTCGTCATTGTTATCCTTGCCTTAATCCCATATAAATGGAGTCGACCACATGAATTCTCTTTTTCCATTCGTGTCTATTACAAACCATCTCTCCTATAACATTTAACCTTTTAAAATCATTTCTAATAATTTCATCCCATATTAATTTCGGTAACCCTCTATGTCTGCTACCTTCTTACCGGTGCATCTATAAGTCTTCTTCATATATGTTTATACCACCTAAGTCTACTTTCTCTTATTTTATCCCTAATAGACGTCACTCCTAACTTCTCCATCACATTTTGATTACTAACCCTATCTCTTTTGTTCACTCCTATCAGCCATCTTAATTAATGTCTCTATCTCTGTTACATGAGTTTGTTGTTCTATTTCTTTTTTAAAGTCAAACACTTTGCATCATATAAAATAGTTGGCCTTTTAAACGTGTTTTAAAAAATTTCTTTTATTTATTTGTTATTCTTTTATCGCATAAAACACTATTAGCCTTTCTCCATTTTGTCCAACCTACTCCAATTCTACTAATTATATCACCATCTATGAAGCATGGACACTGACACACGACATGGGCACGACACGACACAGACACAATAGTATGACAAATTTTAAAAAATAGGACACGGACACAACAAGGATACGACAATAAAATAATAAACAAATTTTCTAATATATATTCATAAACATAATCCATTTAAATTAGAACCACCAGACAGCCCCTACTCTTTCTTTGAAAAACTGAAAGCCTAAGGTCCAAATTCCACTAAAAATAAATAAAAGCTATATATCTATATGTTCAGAAGGCACATTTTTTATCCGAGTAACAAAACGTGTTGGAAAACAAGATAAGATTTTGTATCTTATCCCCTTCCTCTTCCCACTCTCTTTCTTTCACGACTCTCCAGACCACCTCTCTTCATCTCCTCCATCTCTTCACCTGTCTCTCTTCCTCACTCTCTATCTATCACAGTTCTCAGACTCTCTTCCAGCTATTCCTCACTTAAACCCTCCATCTCTTTATCTCTCTTATCTCCTTTATACATCTCTGTGAATCGATACATATATATGCACACACATGTATTTATACATCATCTACAGACATGTCCTCCCACGTGTCCAGCGTCCGATGGCATGTATGATTAAAAAATAAATTAAAGGGACACTACTACAGCATGTTGGACACGTGTCCAAGGCTTGGGAATGCATGTCCGTGTTGGACACGTGTCCGACAAAGATACAACACCGCTTATTGACATGTCAGTGCTTTAGAGATCACCATTTTTCTAACCATTTTCTTGTCTTATTGATCCTATACATAATAAATGGTTACTTTGGATAATTCTTTGGCATGTAATAGAAAAGATTTTGTAAATTATATTATCAATAGCTGACTCTAAATTAACTTTCCATCCCATATATTCAGATGAGTTTATTAAAAATGACTTTAAAATATTAAATATAGTGGGTGAAATGGCATATAATAGAAAAGATTGACGACAGAGAATTCATGTGGCCAACCCCATTCATATGGGATTAAGGTAAGGATGATGATGATATATTCAGATTTAGTCCTTCAAATTCTAATGCTTTTGTCCACATTTCTAATTTTACCATGGAATGTTTTCTTGTAAGTCTTGTGTAATTTTATCTAAAATTACTGTGAATAGATATGTTCCATATGGATTTAGTGCCAAACCTTGGTGCAATCCCACATTTATTACACACACACACACACACACACAAAAAAAAAAAAAGAAAAACGCTAGTCTCATAAGATGTAGTGTGAATTCTAATTACTATATTCACATACATATCCTGAATCATGAGCCATACTCACCATTTAAAAGGCAACTGCCATGACAGCATTTTTGGTACCTAACAGTTACCACAATACTAATGGACATTATTTTGTGCACTTCACAATCTTATCATGTTTTCTCATTGTCTCCTCACCATCATTAATCAAAGAGCTCCGGAACATGTGGTACCAGAAAAGTCGATCTGCAGGATTCTTATCCTAATAAAAGCTAGAAAGAACAGATCTTCTTTCTAATTTTTTTCCCATACAACAGCCCTTTATCTTGCACATATTGACTTTAACATGTTTTCTCATGCTACTCAATATTCATACATCAATGTGAGCTTCAAGAGAACCAATTATTTTAATGGGAAAAAAAAAGAGAGCCACTCTTCAAAGTTCTCTTGATTTCTCTACATCAGCAAAAGAGACAATGAGACGTCTATTGTCTGAGACTTACTGAGAAGTTGGAGCGAAAGAGAATTAAATTATTTGCACTCGGAACACATTACTAGCATAATACTGGAGAAAAAAAAAATAATAGAAAAAATAAGGGCGAGATAAAATCAAGGTATGCCTAGCAACATTAATGGTTTTTTTTTTTTTATGGAGTAAATGCAGTGCTACAGTAAAATAAAAGCCTTGGTTACAGTGGTATACTCATTACCTTGTTTATTAGCCCATCGTCAATCACGGAACTACTAATGCTCTTGTATAGTTCAAACAGTGCTTCAACCTCACTAACACTAACTGAGGAAACAAGAAATTGAAAATACATAAGCTGTCCATCGGAAAATCAAACAAACATAAAGGAAAAGAGGTTGTGAAGACATTGAATGAAAGAAATAAAGTAACAAACACGAGGGACAGGTAGAAAATGGTATATTCAAAGATGAATAACATGAAAATGCAGCGGTTTCCATAATTCATCTAAAATTAGAAATTTACTTCAGACAATCCGGCCAAAACAAGGCTCTGTCTTTTGGGTGATTACAGTAGAATGAATAAATCATCTTTGTAATGTTGGCCCAGATGCATAATCAAACAGATTTATGGCCAAGGGTAAAAGGTTTACTCAATAAAGAAAGAGAGGTAATATTCGCACTCCCCTTTCTTTATATTTTTTTCTTGATGTAAATGACAAAAATGCCCCAACAGAAATGTGGAGAAATGCATTAGAATTTGAAGGATTAAAAATTTGCAGGGCTAATCATCATCATAATCATCCTTGCCTTGATCCCCTATGAATGGAGTCGGCCACATGAATTCTATCTCTGCATTATTTTCTATTACATTCCATTTCACCACTATACTTAACATTTTTAAGTCATTTTTAATAACCTCATCCCATGTTATTTTTGGTCACCCTCTCCGTCTATTACCTTCTATTACAACTAGTCTTCCTTGTTTGACCGGCACGTCAACCAGTCTCCGATGTAGGTGTCCAAACCATCTAAGTCTACTTTCTCTAATTTTCTCTCAAATGGGTGCCACACCTAATTTCTCTCTTTCACGACCATATCTTTTCTAGAAACTCTATCGATCCATCTTGAAATTCTCATTTATGTTACATGAAGGAATTATTCTTGCTTATTTTTTAGAGCCTAACATTTCGCTCCGTACAACATAGTTGGTCTAATAACGGTCCTATAAGATTTTCCATTTAGCCTATGTGTAATTCTTTCCTCACATAATATCCTGCTACCCTGTCTCCGAATTGAGCGTGGATTAGACACTCTTAAGACATGCATGCTAGTGCTGCTAGTACTGTTTGGATTGCTGCTTTCTTAGTTTATCATGTGAAATTAAGAAGGGAGGTAACCTCCAGGGCTGACTAATCTGCTCTTTTTTGGTTTACGTTTGTTGTTTGTTCCTGGTATGCTATTTTCAGAAAAACATCCCCCTTGGTCTTGTACACTACACTCATTTCATGCTGATATATGAAGTGTAGATTATACATACCTAACACCCCACCCCAAACCCCCAGGAAAAAAAATGGAAAAAGAAAAATAGTTGTGCATGAATGTCCCTAGCCTATTGAGCCTTTATCGCCTTGGGTGGATCAATGCGCAGTTTCCTTCGCCTCTTAGCAATCAAATTTACACCAAACTTCCCTTAAAGCACAAATTATATATACTCTTAGAAGGACATCATTCACGAACTACAATTATAGCATTTCAAATTTCCAATTGCCAAATTTATCATGCATATATGTTCCCTATCAAATAGAGTCAGTCTAAGAAAGATACAGAGAGCACAGAGCTTGAGGCATATCATGGTCATCTTGATGGAACCTTCTTTGTGTGTGTGTGTGCGGGAGGGGGCACAGTTATGGGCTTAAAATATTGGCATGAACAAAGCAAAAACTCAAATTCAATAAATTAATCAACAAACGATGATTTGTAGTAGAAATTCTTAATAAATTGAACAACTTACAAGCTGTCTGTGAAGCTAGCATTACTGGGTCCTCATGTCCGGGATGTTTCTTTCTTCTTACCTTTGATTGAAAACAGCCCATTTCCTGAAGAAAGAGAAGCTACTTCAGTGCACTGCCAGACAGTACCTGGTGCCTAGACTTCACAACAATATATAACCAAAACCATCTTAACCTTGCAAATTACAAACCCAAATTCCAACACACCATACAAAATAGTCAGCAAATAAATAAACATCAAAACAAATGCAGATCGCCCAATTCCCAGACCAATTAAAATAAATGAAAAGAAGTCTATTTGATCTTCCTGACACAATAAAAAGATGAAATTTATTCGTGGTCACACACACAGCACACGCTAATATATGTGTTAGTGCTTTGATTGGTTATAGGAAAGGGTAGAAAACATTAACATGGTCAAGGAATTGGCTTCGACGCACAAGCATCTGGAAGCAGAAAGTTATGATTTCGATTCTTCCATTATCTGCCTGGATATAGTCAAACTGATGCCATACCTCGGTAACCAAAAATAAAAGGTAGAAATTAAAAGAACATAAAAATCAACTTCATATTGTTATGGTTGAGAAAGCAAAATAAAAGAGAACGATTAAAAAGAAAAAGAAAAATGAATTTGTGAATGATATAGTTACATAGCAGACTTTTCTGGTTCATGGGAACCAAACATCAGGGAAAAAAAAAAAGACACCTTTTGCGTTTCCTTCAATTTTCAGGGGAACCAAACAGAACCTGAAGCTCCATTAGGGGGGAAATTTCAATTTTTTATCTCCGTTTCTTTCTTCTCCTTTATTTCTTAGTTACCAAAAACAGAAAACGAAGAAAAAGCAATATACAGATATAGCATATTGAGTAATAAAATCGAAAAAACTCAACAAAATAAATAAATAAATAAATAAAATAAATAGAATTCTACAATTATACAATTCAATCAACATCAACGTAAACTATTCATACCCAATAAAATGACAATCGCTACTTACCGACCAGAAAGGCGGCCGGAAAATGCCGTTTTCAGATGAAAAGGTTAGAGAGAGAGAGAGAGAGATATTTTACAGAGAGCGTGGAAGAACAGATGAGGAGGTTAAGGGTTTATGGAATTTTCAGATAGGAAAAACAGAGAGCAACGATTTCCATAGTTTTGATCAGAGGGCTGTTGGTAGCTTCTTCACAAACCCAAACTCCCACCAGAGAGTTTCACGCTCTTCTTCGTGCCTACAAAGAAGATTTATATCTATATCTATATATGTTTTAGAGAGAGAGAGAGAGAGCGCAGAGAGTGGATCGAAGCGGGTAGCGAAAGGTGACAATAAAAACAGTTTTTGGAATAAAACTACCGAAAAAATTAAAACAGAAAAAATAGTAACACTTTTGGTTGGAATATACACGCGTTGTTTGGTGTACCGAATACTCGCAAGTCCAACTCAGTCTTAACCAACTCGTAAGGTAAGTAGCAACTATTACGGTTTATTTTTAGACTAAATTATGCAAAAGTGCAAAATATATATATATATATATATATATATATATATATATAAAATAAAATAAAATCAAAAATCAAAAAGAAAAAATTACCAAATGAGCATAACACCTCTTTTGGTATAAAAGTGCCAACCTGTGTAT